>PVHX01024034.1:0-24724 GCA_004024805.1 Geosciurus inauris
GGGGGATGGTAAGTGATTTGCCCACTACCACAGAGGCTGAATAAAAGAAACAAGGTCAGAATTGTGGCTTATTCTACTTCACACTGCTTGACCACAATATTTGAGGGCAGAAGGGAAGTAGGCAAAGGATGGGGGAGGGGAGCAGAAAAAACAAGTCTTTCATGATACTTGTTAATAACAATATTATTATTTGTAGGTAATCACAATTTAATGTCTAATAGAAAATTCAAAAAATGTAATTTATAAGAACTGATTACATAGTAGTCAACTACAAATTAATATGAAAGCTATTTCTCACATACCATGCCCTTTGCATTACTAGAAGCATTTTTGATAGTTTATTGCAGTATGTGATATTTTCCAAATGGTTCTATCATCTATCTATTGGTCATCCATCTTTCCTCATGTGTATATCTAATATACATACACACATACATAAAGATACACTCAAAAAGGTCTTAAGCCTTGGGTCATCTTTAGGTTTATTTAAAATAAAATAACATTTTCTGATTATAAGCACATTTGCTTATTGAGGAAGTTTAAAAGTGTGACAAGTAAAAATCACTCAAATCTCATAAACCTGTGGAAATGACTGTTAGCATTTCACTGAATTTCTCTAACTTCTAAGCTATTTATGTACAGAAAAAAAAACTTGTGTTGAGATAATTTTAGATACACGAGAAGTTACAAAAATAGCACAGAGCTGTCCTGTGTATACTTCATCCAGTTATGCTCAATGGTTGCTTATATAACTATGTGCAATATCAAAAGCCAGGAAATTCACATTGAAACAATATATGCATATAGATCTGTCAAACTTTTTTTTTTTTTTATTACTGGGTATTGAACCCAGGGCTTCACAGATGGTAGACAAGCACTTTACCAATTAGTTACATCCCAGCCCTGTTTATTTTTTATTTTGCAACAAGGTCTCACTAAGTTGCATAGGCTGGTCTGGAACTAGTGCTCCTCCTGCCTCAGCCTCCAGAGTTACTGGGATTAAAGGTGTGCACCACCACACCCAACTTTTTTTTTTTTTTTAATATTTTTTAGTTATTGACGGACCTTTATTTTTTATTTATTTATATGCGGTGCTAAGGATAGAACGCAGTGCCTCACACATGCTAGACAAGTGCTTTACCACTGAGCTAAAACCCCAGCCCCCACATCCAATTTTTATGTCATTTTTGTCACATGTATATATCATAGTAAAAATTTTATGCATTAATGTAAGAATTGCAGTGATTGTAATCAGTTTTATTACTTTGTTGATTTAACAAAATGCTATATAGACAATGTTTTCCAATACAATTGATATCACTTCTGTAAAGATAGCATTTTAAAATGTCTAATATTCAGTGGTATAGATATACACCTGTGTACATGCATATTGGACAATTTCCCTAAAAGAGAATCAGGTAAGCTACGACTATGGACTTTTTGAAGGTATTTGGTATGTTTTACTGAAACATCTCTTGAAATGTATCAATATATATTCATATGAACCAAAATAATGTCCATTAACCAGTTGCTTAGGCTGCATTAGTATTAGTGTTAAAAGAAATCAATACACTTTGGGAGGCTGAGACAGAAGAATCACGAGTTCAAAGCCAGCCTCAGCAATGGCGAGGCGCTAAGCAACTCAGTGAGACCCTATCTCTATATAAAACACAAAATAGGGCTGGGGATGTGGCTCAGTGGTCGAGTGCCCCTGAGTTCAATCCCTGGCCTGGTACCAAAAAAAAAAAAAATCAATACCTGTTTGATAGATGAAATGTTGTTTTATTGTGCTTTGTTTTGTATATATTTAGTTCTTAGTAGGCTAAATACTGTTTATGAACATTTATGCCTTATAAATTATTTTTCCTATATATTAGCCAAAATTTTCTATGGAAGATTGTTCCTTTAATTGTGTCTTTTATATATGAAGGATATATCCCACTCTACCATGTGTAGTGACATTTCTTTTGTATTATTTGTTTCAGTTTTTTGGTTGGGGTTTTAATTTTGTTTATAATGATTTTGCTGTACAGAAGTTAAGAATTTTTGTGTTACCAAACTTATCAATCTTTTAGAAGTAGTTTTGTCTTTGGAGAGTCCTTTTCCGCATAGAAATAATTTATATTTTCTTCTTGTTCTTTTAGCATTTCTTTTTTATATTAAACTCTTTAAACCATCTGTCATCTATTTTAAGTATGCTGTAAGCATCTAATTTAATTTTTTCTACATTGTTAGTTATTTCAGCAATAATCATAAAAAATAAAGCCCTTTCATTAATCCAAAATGTTCCATTTATCATATGTTAAAATAGTGCCTATACTGTACAGAGGGCACAAGACACGAAACAAAACAAAACAAATCAAAACAAAAAACTATAAGTAAATAGCAAAGACCAGTAGAGTAGAGACAAGGGAACAAAGGAAGGGAAGGGAAGAACGGGGGAAGTACTGGGGACTGAAGTGGAGCAAATTATATTCAATGCTTTGGACATAATTTCATAATTATGTCAAAATAAACCCTATTGTTTTGTATAACTAAAAATAACCAATTGAAAGAGAGGATTTAAATTCGTTTTCATTCATCCATTCATTTGCTGATTCCTTCTTCCTCCTTGTGATGGTCCCCCTACTGTGCCCTGTGATCCAGTACTTGTCCTCTTCAGTCCATTCTCCATGCAGTGGTCAGAGCAGGGCTTCTAAAACACAAGTCAGATCACATTGCTCAGAACCCATGGCTCCTCTCTTTATTATTTGTTGCTGGGTAACAAATTGCTACAAGCTAGTGGCTTAAAACAACACACATTTGTTATCTCACAGTTCCAGTGGGTCAGGAATTGGGGCTAATTGGGTGTCTTCTCAGTCTATCTGCCACTCCTCCCTCATGTCACAGAGATAAGAAGGCAAAGCCCTTACATGGCCCTGGAGGCCCCAGGTAATCTGCCCCTGTCCTCCTACCTCTCTGGCCACAGCTCCACCATCCTCTCTCCTTCCCTCCATGGCAGCCCAGAGGCCCCTGGCTGTCCTCAAACAGATCAGGCACACTTCAGCTGGGCCCTCTCCATGATCTCTGACAACTCCTCCACCTCCTTCAACTCTCTATGTCCCTGACCACCACACAGAGTGACTCAGAGTGCTCCTTCCCACACCCACCTCTCTGCTTCTGCTGTTTCCTTTCTTTCACAGCCATGATTGCTTCTGACATGCTGTGTTTGCTGTCGTTATTATTTGCCATCTGTCTCACCCTGGCAGAAAGCAAGCTCTGTGAGGGCAAGGACGCTTTTTCTTCATGATGTGTGCTCAATGTTCAACACAGGGCCTGGAAGGAAGCTAGTGTTTAATAGACATGCATTGTATAGGGCAGGCTGGGAAGTGTTAATGAGGAGATTGAGGTGATAACACGAGTTTTGAGTGACAGGCCTCTGAAAAGACAGGAGAATGGTGAGTTCAAAGCCAGCCTCAGCAATGGCGAGGCGCTAAGCAACTCAGTGAGACGCTGTCTCTACATAAAACACAAAATAGGGCTGGGGATGTGGCTCAGTGGTCGAGTGCCCCTGAGTTCAATCTCCAGTACCAAAAAAAAACAACAAAAAAACATTGGAAAAGGACACTTTCAAAAAAAAAAAAAAAGAAGTTTACAGAGGCAGCTCTTCTAAGCACTTTTCAAACATTAATTGATTTAATCCTCAAAACAACCCCCAAATGAAGGTAAGAGTTATTATTTCCATGATACAGAAGAAGAACCTGAGGCACAGGGAAATGAAAGCACTTTAAGCATCACAGCAAGTATCTAAGCCCAGGCAGAGAGCCAGGCAGTAAGGGGCCAGTATGTACACGTCACCACTGTGCTCTGTTGGCTTTCCAGGCGTAGCCAGGGTGCAGACTTTGGGGCTGAAACAGATGTGAGGTTTGTGGAAGGCTGGCAGCAAGACCGCATGGCTGGTGCTTAAGGATGAAGAGTGTGATATGAGCTGTGTCCAGAGAGCAGGCCAAGGTGAGAACACAGGGGGCCTTTCAGACTGGGATCAAGAGTTAGCAATGCATTATTCTCACTGCTAGAGGCTTTCAACAGTCTTGATGGGATCAGCTTTAAGTTAAAATTTTTTTCTCTGGATCCTGCATGGAGAAGGGACTTTGTGAAGGTGAAAGAGGAGATAAATTAAAAAATAAATCCTCATGAACAATTCTGTTTCTCATGGGTACGTTTTTTGAAAAGTTAAATTCTTTTTTAAACTCCGCCTAGGTTACCTGTTAAATTAGCTAATGGAACGTCTTTGCATTTTATAATATGTTTTATTACTTTTTGCATCATGAGCTTCAATTTCTAAATATGCAGATATGATTCAACATTAGACCTTTCAAGAAGTAAAACTGCAAGGAATCATGTGCAGTGATGTCAAGAACAACCAATCCATAATAGCCTGGCTCCTTTTCAAAATTCAACTTTTTTAAGCAGTTTTTTTTTGAGGCATAATTTACATACCATAAGCTTCACCCAGTTTTAGTGAATAATTCATTGACTTTTAGCATATTTACAAGCTTATGCAACTATCACCACTTTCTAATTTTAGGACATTCCCATCACACCAATAAGAAACTTTGTGCCCATTAGCAGTCACTTCTCATTCCCATCTCCAGCTTCAGGCAGCCACTAATCCACTTTCTGTCTTTATAAATTTGCCTTTCCTAGACATTTCATAGAGATGGAATCCAACAGTGTATGACCATTCATGTCCAGCTTTTTTCCCTTAGAATAATGTTTTTGAGCTCATCCACATTTTGGTAATATATATCTGTACCTCATTGTTTTTATTACTGAATAATATTTTGTTATATGGATACACTACATTTTGCTTATTATTCATTGGTTGATAGACATACAAGTTCTATTGCTCCAGGTATATACCCAAAAAAAAAATGCATGCATTTGCTTACTAAAATAAAGCGATGGTATCAATCCTATTTTATTTTTATTATAATAAACGTGGCAGTTACTACACCTGTCATGAGTTTCAGATAAATGAGATAAACATAATGGATATATTTATGCTTAAAAACACTGCTGGAGATGCTATGAAACAAAGTGCTTTATATGCTACATGATTTAGGGGAGAGAAAGCCACGAGTAGAACTGAACCTAAATATTAAACCTCAGCCTGCTGAAAAGAATACTGTGTACAGGAGTGCAATAGCCCAACCTTATTATTGTGCTTTGTTAAAAGAGCTCACAGTCTTTGTACAGCACTCGGACCTAAGATTTTATTTCGTTATGAGCTTGAGTATTACAGTGAGTTTTCCATTTAATAATTAGCTTCACTAATGATTGAATTGTCATCTTAAATTACTGCTAACTGAACCTGAAATCCACTTCATTAACTTTAAAAATATAAGGCCACTGCTAAATTGAATTAAGAATGTCAGCAGCTGAAATAACAAAGAAGAAAGATATTCACTCTGTGATTTTCAAGCCTCCTGTTTCATAGAAGATTATTTTAAAGACCGAGAAACAGCTCCATATGTTAAGTGTGCTCAAACAGTAATTTAGAGAACATTGTCATTTTCAAGATACTTTTAATCAAACCACAAATTGAGCATCAGGAAAAAAAAAATCCTATGTGCATATAGAAATTATTATGAAATTGCAGGAAGTAATTCCTTATTCCAGTAAGTTGAAATTTCAAATTTATCACAAAGGCTAGATTTATAAATTTAAATTTAATTGAAAAATAATCATAACTATTTGGGGATGGTAATTTATCCAAATAAAGTTATGGTGTTAGTTTTTCTGGTTTTAAGACTTTTCAAATTAATGTAAACATCAATTGGCCACACAGCTCAGCAGTTCCACTCCTCCCAAAAGGAATCTCCACCAATAGAAATCAAGACATACACCCATACAAAGACTCATACAGGAATGCATAAAGCAATCTTGGTAAGCAAGTGCATGCATTTCTTCTAGGTATATACCTGGAGCAAAATTGCTGGAACACAAGTGATCTTTGATGGAGAAGGTTAAACCATTTCCCAGAATAGCTAAACCACCTAATAATCCTATCATCAGTATTTTAGGGTGTCTGTTGCTCTATCTTATTTTAATGTGCAGAACTAGTAACAAAAAATATCTATCAGCAATAAAACAGATGCATAAGTGATGGTGTCTTAGTTTAGGCTGCTATAACAAAAATACTTGGATTGGGTGTCTTCAGCAACATTACTTCCCATAGTTCTGGCAGCTGGCAAGTGTAAGATCAAGGTGCTCACAGATTTGGAGCCTGATGAGGCCTCTTTAATGGTTCATGGACATCTTCTCACTGCATCTTTACATGGTGGAAGAGGTGGGGGAGCTCTCTGCAATGTTTTCTGTAAGGGTACTAATTCCATTCATCAGGGCTCCGCCCTCATGACCTAATCACCTCCCACAGGCGGCACCTCCAAATACCATCACATTGTGTGTTAGAATGTCAATGTGCAGATTTTTGAGGGAACCAACATTCAGTTCATAGCAGGTGGTATATGTACAGAGTGGAACAATATACAGCAGTGAAAATTAACTATAGGATTTATGGAACAACGTATATGAACCTACAAGATACATATTAAATTACTAAAGTAAGACATAAAATAAATATACTCTCCCTAGTTTATAACGTTAAAAGCCAAGTTAACTTATGTATGGTGTTTGAAGTCAGGTTAGTGGTTAATTTTGGAGAGTAAAGGGTACTAGTAATTGAAAAGTGGCAGGAGGAGAATTTCTGAGCGCTGCTCATAATCTCTTCCTTGACCTGGATTTCTTCACTTTGTGATATTTTTTTGAGCTACTTGGGATTTATGTAACTTCATGTACAAATGTTAAACCAACTCAAAGTGAAAGACATGCCCGTGTGGTGGTGCACACCTGTAATCCCAGCAGTTTGGGAGGCTGAGGCAGGAGGATCAAGTTTGAGACCAGCCTCAGTGACTTAATAAGGCTTTAAGCAATTTAGCAAGGCCACATCTCAAAATAAAACATTAAAAAATAAACATTAAAAAGACTGGGGATGTGGCACAGTGTTTAAGTGCCCTTAGGGTTCAATCCCTAGTACCTCCTTTCCCCCTTCAAAAAAGTAAGGCAAATATTTAACTTAGGGAAATATTAATTTTATCTTGATTTTAATTGTTACATTGATTTGAACTTAAATGGAATCATTAAAGTAAGATTTGTTCAAACAAATCTCTTTCACACCAATAAAATTCCTTGATATGTATAATAGAATTTCCTGCCCCTAATAGAGGATGTTTGCCCCATATTTTTGTGATTTTCCCCCTAAGGTTGTCCTTGAATTTATGATCTTTTATTACACCTTTAATATTTTGTTGTTTATAATACATTCTAATAATTTAAATTCTTTACAATAATGTTACTCTTGTAATTTTGTTTTAGAACAATTTAAATTGTTTTCTCATATAATTATTTTTATAAGTTTCCAAAAGAAAAAGAACTAAGAATTTTATTACTTTAATTTAGAAATAAATTTTTGGGGCATTGACATCTTTTTCAATTTTTAAAATCCACTTCTGTGCTGTCTTCTCACTTAAATCTTCTCTTTTTTATTGTAATTTTTAAAATTCAGTTATAATCACAAATATGTAAATACATCCTTAAGATTCAAACATTACAAATAAGTCTATCATTCCAAATTTAGAGATACCATTTTTTCCCTTCACAGGACTATCCACAGTTATCCATCTGGAGTGTATGTGTCCAAACTTGTCTGTGCATCTACATATGTGTAAATGTGCCCAGAGAATACATATGATAGCTTGATTTTCCATGATTTTCTTTTTTTATGTATTTTTTGTAGTTGTTGATGGACCTTCATTTTTTTCATTTATTTATATGTGGTGTTGAGACTTGAACCCATTGCCTCATGCATGCTAGGCAAGTGCTGTACCACTGAGCCACCACTCCAGCCCTCATATTTTCTTATATCCATGAATAGTGCTATACAATCCATATGTTTTGGTGGAATGTCTGTTTTTCTTCCCCCCATCCCCAACAACATGGCTTGCAGATCTTTCCTTGTTAGGACATTAGAATTGCCTCATTCTTATAAATAATTTGTTAGTACACAATAGAATGGATTGATGATGGGTTGTTTGTCCATTCTATTGGTAGACACATAGATTATTTCAATTTTTAATCATTATAATCAATGTCAAATGTATCCTTATAGACATCTGCTTGTGTACACCTACAAGTTTTTCTTTAAGCATATTTTGAGTTGTGGAATTAGTCAAAGGGTATTCATCTCTTTAATCTTGTTAAATACTGCTTGATCTTTCTTACAAATATTTTCCCCGGTTGGTATGCCTGCCAAAGATGTATAAAAATATTAATTAACACTACATATATTTAAAAACTATGGGTGATGGTAAGAATGAATGATTATTGCTTTCGTGGAGCTTACAATTGCATGTTATCAAGTACATGAGTAGTAATATAAAGAAATAAATATAATATGTTAAAGGTAGCTGAATTTGTAGAAACAGTAGCTTGTAGTGCTTGGCAATGGAAAGAAATGCTACCCTATCTTCAGGATGCCTTGGTGAATTCTGTTTGGTTAGAGAGTAGACTCATAAACCTGATTTGTTGACTCACTGAGTGAATTCATTGTAAAGCCTGAAGCAACATCAATTTATTAATGCACAGGCGATAGAAAATCTTATCTGTGTATACTCAACTCTGAAAGCAAAATTATTCAAATGTCAGCTAATCCAGTTTTTAGAAGATGTGTCCACATAGCAGATAGTACCTGTGAAGCCTCTTAATTGGGAAAAACAATTTGTGAGAAACGGGGAAAGAGTGGGGTTAGTTATGGGAAGCAGCCCTCGGCAATACAGGCTATACCTGCCACAGTCAGACAGGGTGTCAGCTAGGCCGAGACACTCCCTTGGACAAGCTGGGGTGGGCCCAGGTAATATTTGCCTCTTATGTACTTTCTCTCAATTCTGGACTTTGAAAGATGGATAGTCCCCATCTGAGGGGCACATTATTTTCCGCTACAGTCAACTACTATTCTGTAGGAGAAATCCATGTTATTTAAATCCAATAATGAAATCAATAATGGCAGTCAGTAACGTTTATTTCAGGCTTATGACATGCCAGGAACAGTTCCAAGTGCTTTAAATACATTGACTCTTTCAATCCTCCGTAAAGTGTCGTCTTCTATCTGTATTTTTGTCCATCATGTGCTGGTTTGATAGTTTATCTGAGGGAGCAAACTCACTTATTTATATGCTCTTGAAGTGACTCTCAATATTGACATGACATAAGGAAACATGATTTAAAATACAGTAGGAATTCCAAGTAGCAAGAGATTCTTTCTGATTAGGTCAATAAGAGAAACTTGTCCTGAAGAAAGAGAAGGGATCTTTAGAATTGCTAATGGCAGAGATGGGAGAGATTTCCATGCTTTAAAAAGATAAGTAATAGTATTCCTCCTTAAAAGGTTATATCTTGGGGCTGGAGTCATGGCTCAGTGGTAGAGCACTAGCCTAGAATGTGTGAGGCACTGGGTTCCATACTCAGCACCACACAAAAATAAATAAATAAAATAAAGGTATTGTGTCTACCTACACCTAAAAAAGTATTTTAAAAAAGGTTATGTTTCATTAATGTGGAAAGTTTGCTTACATGAAATATCTTGTTTCTTAATAAAGCCTGATAATGGAGAAGTAATGAAGAATTTTCTAAGGTGGGGAGGGTATAAGAGGCTATGGATGTTTTCTTATAAAATTTTTATTGTTTGATTAAACTAAATGGCCATAAAACAAAACTGTCATTGGCTCTGTGAGCCTTTTCTAATTGTGCATCTCACACTCTTGTACAATTTATATCTTAATGAAAATGAGACTTAAGAGATACTCTTAAAATCCAGGAGGGGAAATGAGAATACATTGCCCTTGACTGCAGCATTTGTTATGTTAGAGGGAAAAAGCATCAGTGATCACTTATAAATCGTGAGTCTGACCTACATTGCAGAGCTAGCAAATTTCCCTGGGAACCTGATCAATAATGCACTGTTAAAAAAGGACCTTGCTAACAGCCTTTCCTTAGAAAAAGCTGAAGTTGATAGTCAAGAGGACAATTTGTTCAATTCCACCTATTCTCCTGGAATTCCCATCAAGTAAAATCACTCCCTATTTCATAGCCATAGAACATTTCATTTAAAGCAATAATATTGATGTTTATTGCATTTTTAATATTAAAGTTACATGGGGACTTGTAGGTAATATCATAGCAGGCTAAGTGTGTCTGATACCTCTTCTCCCAACTGCTGTTATAGTATCCTGAGAAGATGCACAGAAAAGACTCAGACTGGGAAAATGGAACATTTATACTTTATTGGTGGGAATGCAGAATGTTGCAACCCCTCTGGAAAGCAGTATGGAGATTCCTTAAAGAACAAAGAATGTAACCACTATTTGACCCAGTTATCCTACTCCTTGGCATATATCCAAAGGATTTAAAATCAACAAACTACAGTGACACAACCACATCAATGTTTATAGCTGCTCAATTCACAATAGCTAAGCTATGGAACCAACATAGGTGTGCTTCAATAGATGAATGGATAAAAAAATTGTGATATATATCACACACATATATATGTGATATCCATATATATACTCATATATATATACACATATATATATATGAATATTAGCCATAAAGAATAATAATGACATTTGGCAGTAAATGGATGGATCTGGAGAATATCACACTAAGTGGAATAAGCCAATTGCAAAAAAACCAAAGGTCAAATATTTTCACTGATATGCAGAAGCTAACCCACAATAAAGGCGAGGAGGGGAAGGAGAGAAGTTCAGTGGATGGTACAAGGGGGAACCAAAGGAGGGGAGAAGGAGATAGGAATAGGAAAGACAGAATAAATCTAACATAATTTTCTTATGTACACATATGAAAATACCTAAGTGAATCCCATCATTGTGTCCCACCAACAAGAATAAGTTCCTAATTAGAATAAGTTATATCCCATGCTTGTCTAATTTCACCCAAATGGATTCTATTGTCATTTATAACTAAGAACCAAAAAAAAAAAAAATACCCAAGTTGGCAATACAGCAAGAAACTAAAAGGAACACAGCAAGCCAAATTTTGGGTGAAATTTCTAGTAACTATCATTGATGAAGATAAATTGATTATCCTATTCTTGGGCTACACACTGTGTCTACTCTTTGCATCTTACTATAGAAAAAGGCTCAAAGATGATGGTCTTACATCATCCCCTTTCTAAAGGCAATCATCTTCAAAATCAGGGTTTCTTAACCTTGACACTATGGCCATCTGGCACCATCGGTTGTGTACTTCTTTGTTGTGTGCACTGTGGATGTTTAGCAGCACCCTCGTTTATATCCACTAGGTAGTAGCAGTACCATCATCTTCAACCCCAGTTATGACAATCAAATTGTCTGCAGACATTGCTACCTATTCCTTGAAGGACCAAAACAGCCTTTGTTCAGAACCTCTGCCCTAACCTACCAGTATCCAGACTCTGGAGCTTCCTCTCCATCCATTCTGTTTTTATCACCATTGAACCCTCTCTTCTCACTTTTAAAAAAAAATTTTTTTTTAGTTGACGAGTCTTTATTTTATTCATTTATTATTTATTTATATGTGGTGCTGAGGATCGAACCCAGTGCCTCACGCATGCTAGGCAAGCATTCTACCACTGAGCTACAGCCCCAGCCCCTCTTCTCACTTTTTTTTAAAAAACATTTTTCAGTTGTCAATGGACCTTTATTTTATTTATTTATATGTGGTACTGAAAATTGAACCCAGTGCCTCATGCATGCTAGGCAAGCACTCTGCCACTGAGCCACCCCGCAGCCCATCTCTTCTTACTTTTTATGAGCAAAAGCCAAGGAGGAACAGATTACAATGCCCTGAATCCTGGGGTACCTTATTAAAAATTAAGAAAGAGCATTAGAACCAAAATTCATCTATGGGGCTAGAGGTTAAATTGATGGTACTGTGGAGGGAAGTCATATTAGCAGAAGGGACACAAAGAGGAGTTCTCTGGTGCTTGAAATATTCTGTATCTTGATTATAACGTATGTATGTTAACTTCTGTTGAGCAGAGCTTTTATGCTTTGTATTTCACAGTATTGAAATTATGACTCAGTTAACAACAAAAATGCTTGGGAGAAAGAGAGCATATCATGGGAAGATTAAAAGGAAAAGGGCTAAGGACCTGAAGACTGATAGGAAGACTATCTCTCTGAATATTGAAAAACGCAAGCATTTTAGATACTCTTTGTATCAAAGAGTTTAATTTGGGAAGACTAATGGATTCTGTTGTAACTCATGCCAATGGCCCTCCATAATCCCTAGGAAGCAAAGGGAAAACGAGCATTCAAAGCTGCGACTGTTATTCAACCTATTGCCAGAATCTTGGACATATTTCATCCAACTACCGGGATAATGGATCTGCTGGAAAAATGCAATTGATGGCCCATCCCAGTTGTGTCGGCGGAGACAGACTAATTGGTGTCTTCCAGGAAGCTGCGGAGGAGGAGGAGCTCCCACCCAGCCACTTATTTACTTCCTACAGCACAAGGATTGCACCAGCCAGTGTTCTCTGTAGCTCTTCTACTGTACAGGTACTGCTCCTTCCTTCCTTCCTTCCTTCCTTCCTTCCTTCCTTCCTTCCTTCCTTCCTTCCTTCCTTCCTTCCTTCCTTCCTTTTATACCAGGGATTGAACTCAGGGACACTCGACCACTGAGCCACATCCCCAGCCCTATTTTGTGTTTTATGTAGAGACAGGGTCTCACTGGGTTGCTTAGCGCCTCGCCGTTGCTCAGGCTGGCTTTGAACTCGCGATTCTCCTGTCTCAGCCTCCCAAAGTGCTGGAATTACAGGCATGCGCCACCTCACCCAGCTTGCTGTTTTCAATTAGTGCATTTTAATTATACAGAACAATGGGGTTTTGTTGTGGAATATTCATACATGCAAAGAACATACTCCCCATTCTCCTTGCCCTTCTCTCCCTCTTCCCTTGATCCTCTCCTTTGCTAATGACTAAGAATAAACAAACCAGTTAGAGAGTGATAAATGTTATTGTGTGAATAAAGCTAGGACATGAGATATTGATTGGTATGGGGTGCAGGGACTGAGTAGTGGTAGTAGTTTTTGGTTTATGCAAATAAAACTACTGAAGACCCAGGAAAATCTTGAGAGAGCTACACAATTTTCATGTTCACTGGAAGCTTCATGGCCTCTTGGCATCCATTTCACCCTGTTCCATTCTAAATGAACGACTTGTCAAGTGCCCCAGAATGCTCAGTGACCCAGCTTCACTCTTGGCTTTGATGAATGTTTCCCAGGCATAGCAACACCATCCTCCTCATCAATGACTGGGCTAACAATCTGGACCTAAATAACCCAATCAGCACATAGTATTTTCCTGTCAATAGAGATTGGTTCACAAATGGGCACATGATTCAATTTCAGCTAATGAGATGTACGGGGGAGTTTTCTGGAAATATTTAGGAAGTTTTCTGTTCCTTATAGGAGAAGATGGTCTGTCTTACTAGATGTGAACAAGGGAGTAAGTAGTCCCAGTTGTTCCTAACAGCTGACCTAGCGCCAGGAGGCAAACAGTCCTGAGAGGAAATCTGATAAGACATGCTATTGAGAAAAACTGGAAGTACTAAGATGGTTCCACTGGAACACACATAATTAATTACCTGATGGATCTTGACACATGCTTCGTGGGTTGCTTTGAAAGCCTGCCTCTGAACCATGTGCTTCAGTGGGATTCAATACTGCAGGGAAGATCCCGAGGCTGTGCTTATGTCCAAATTCTGCTGCTGCTTTAACCACACTCAGCTTCCCAGGAAGCTACAGCTAAATTGCACATGTTAATTGAACAGTGATTCAAGAACTTGTCTGGGAGAGTGAAAAACCCACCCCAAATACTTTTAACAGTTTGTTATCGTGAGTCCACAGAAAAAGAACCATTGGATTTGATAATGTGTTCTACACTGTGAATAGCTGAGTGCAAAGAAGAAAAAAGTTCGCTTCTTGAGGATATCAGTGAATCCCTAGACTCAGTGAACTTGAAAGCCTGCTCTTGGCATGCATCATTTCTGCATGGGCCACAGCTTCTGTTTATGCACAGAGCAAGCCAGAGAGCTCCCAGGAGCTGTCCTTGACTGTGAGCTCTGGAGATAACTGCTTTAGCTCTCTTGTCCTTTGCTTAGGACTACTCTGAGCATACCATGTGACAGAGAAGCCCTCTCCAAGAGGGGAACATTTACAGGGAGCTGTGAATGACAACAAGAAATTATCCATGAGAAGTGTTCATACCTGAGGACATGGGTTGGCAAACACTCTAATAGAGGATTTGTTTTGGTGTGTTCCAGAAACCAAAAAAAAAAAAAAAAAAAATGGTCAAGCATGGCTGAGCCCCCTCATTATCACAGTTGGGTTCTAGAACGAAGGAGTCTGGTAAAGCCCTTGAACAAGCTGGCAGTTTGTCCTTGAACAAGTTATTTAGTCCTTTTGAGCCTTAAGTTTTCCCATCATTAAGTAGATGTAATGATAGCACTCACAGGTTATAATCAGAATCAAAGGAGCTCATGGACATGAAGTGTGGGTCACAGTCCCTGGTCCAGAGTAGTTATTTGCTCATCTAGATTAGATGTGTTTGCTAATGTTCAATTTGCCATGGATTTTATGTCTTTTCAGGGACACTGTCAGAACGAGCAGGATAGTATTACACCCAGCTCAGCCTTGGAACAATGAAGTGCAAACGACCACTGGTAAACCCTGAGGAACCATAACTAAGCTTTTTCTTTTCTTTTCAAATAAAGAGATTATCTGGATCCATTCAAAGCTCTAGCTATCCCCAGAGTTTATTTCCTTGCCAGAAAATCTGGAAGCATGCCTTAAAATTTTGCAAAGTGTTAGATAAGTACATCATCTGAGTGCGAACACATCTCTTCTGGAGCAGCAACTGCTGGAAACTCTCAAAAGATAATCTGTCAAAATCCATAAAGGCTGTGGCTCACAATAAACACATTGGCCAATTTGTCCATCGAATTCAATAAAAAAAAAAACCTTCTACAGATGTGTTATGGAGAAAAACTGGAAGTGTTAAAATAGTTCTACTGCAACACACATACTTAATTACCTGATGGACCTTGACACATGCTTTGTGGGTTGCTTTCAAAGCCTGCCTCTGGATCACGTGCTTCAATAGCATTCATTACTGCAAAAAAAGATACTTAAGTAGCCCTATGACCAGGGCCATCATAGATACTACTGCCTCTTTAGCCTACACTCAGCTTCCCAGGAAGCTACAGCTAAATTGCATTGTTAACTGCATAGATGCTGCTGCAATGATTCCAGAACTTGCCTATAAGAGGAAAGAATACCCCCCAGAAAACTTTTGGCAGTGTGTTATTGTAGTCTACGGAGAAAGCCATTGGATTTAATAATGTGTGTTGTTTATAACAACGAAGACCAATATAATGTGTCTTACCTTCCCTATCAGTAAGGGTATTTTCTTTAGAACTCCCTGTCAGAGGAGCCTAATAAAATAGGAAGTCTGATAGAAATTTGCTAATAATTATTTTATCTATGACAAATAATATTTTTCTGACTTCTAGATAGTGCTTAATCAAAGTTTACCACTATTTAGTAAACTATTTAGAGACCATTTTTGTTTGCTAACATATACTAGCTTTTCATAATTAAGCACTGCTAAGAATGAATTGAAGAGACAGGGAAGGGTCCAGTTCTTAGCTCTATCACTTACTTATTCTTTGACCTTTTAATAGTAATAATGACAGTTAATATTTATGACAGTTTGTCAGGTTCCAAGCATTATGCTTAGTGAATTACACCCATATCATTTAATATTTGCAAAAGGCATTGGGATATATACTATTATTACATCCTTTTTACAGTTGAATAATAGATACTTAGAAAGGTTAAGACATTTGATCAAGGTCACATTCTTGGATGACGTTATATGTCAGACTTGGGCTGCCTGGTTTGGCATATCACAATTCACGGTATAATCTGCCTCTTCTTGGGTCTCGTTTCCTCATCTATATTTGACTTCCTCTCCTAGGTAACTGGGGATTCCAGGGCTCTGCCCAGACTGAGTTTTCAGATTTGGCATGGGAGTGAGAGGGGCTGGCTCACAGCTGAGGATGCAGAGCACAGTGTGATTAGAGCCATGGCTGTAAGCCATGGTAGGGCAGGGCGGGAAGCAGGGGAGATCTCATATGCCCAGGTCTCCTCCAGTAATCCAAAGTGAAGGATCAAAAACAGAGAACTTGCAAGACTGAGCAAGCATGTCTGGGAGACAGAATGGAAAAATTGCCAGAGTCTATGGGGACTTAATTAATGGGAACTTATTAGAGGACGTCCAGGGCAAAGGATGTTGGAAGGGGTGGAGCTGCAGAGATGCCATGCATTTTCCTGTCCTTCATGAAGCAGAGATGATGATGATCTCTCTGTCACATGAATCTCATAGGGAGCAAGTGGAAGAGCCTCTGTGCAAAGGTTCTTTGCAAACATAAGGGGAGACTTATGTATCAAAAATTACTGTGTGTGTACATGCTGGATAAGGTGAATCTGTGCATCCAGGTTTCACAGCAGCCTGACCCAGGACACTTCAGTTGGGTTCAGGAATATGTGGAAGGTAAAGAGATTGTTTCAGTGAAGAGAAATGTTAGATACCTTTCCAGCTTCCTCATGTGTCCTCAGGTGATATCATCCAAGTATAGTGAAAGAATGAGCACCATGGCAAGGTGAGGCTCTTGTGTTGTGGTTTCTAGATGATAGTATGTGGTATGTTGACAGACTGGATACAGGATTTAAAATACATATGGCATGAGCTGGGGATATAGCTCAGTTGGTAAAGTGCTTGCCTAGCATGCACAAGACCCTGAGTTCAATCCCCAGAGCACCAAAAAAAAAAAAAAAAAATTAGTGTTAAAATACATATGGCAGAGTTCATTTTTCAGTTGCTGATCCACAGTGGTTAGTGGTAAAGGGAATATCCAGGGTTTGTGCATGCCCCCTCTTGTCCCAAGGGCAAGTGTCATAGCAGAAAAAGGGGAGCTATTTGGATACAGTCAGTGAAAAACACCCTGGGACACCTAATTTCCCCAGACTATCTAATATTGGCTGAAGATATACAGGTAGGTTGTAGGATCATATAGAACACACCTGTCAGGTTTCTATTCCATGCCCACAGCCCAGAAATCCAATGTGAACACCACTGGGCAGCATCTGGCTTCACACAGCAGCGACATCCAGCAGAGTGGTGAGGATGGTGCCTGATTTGGTTGGCAGGAGGACCAAGAAAGGGGTGGGCAGAGGCACAGCTGTCACCTGGCATGGAGGCCTGGCAAAAAAATAGGAGGAAGCAGAAAGCTGGAGGCTTTGCAGCTTCAGTGACACTGGGAAGAAACTAGGAACAGACATTTCTCTGCTGGGAATGCCCTTGGCTCTTTTCATGCCATTTACTTCAGGTTGAATAGGAAATAGATGTTTACATCAAGCACACTCTGGACCATAATCTGAGAAGAGGGTTTCAAGGACATTGGGAGAAACAAGTGAACCCAGCCTTTCAGTCTGTGGAGCAAACACTAAGGCAGCTGAAGCCTTGCATTCATTATTCTAGGATGAATAGGGAAAACAAACAAACAAACAAACAAGCAAACAAAACCAAAAAACAGACGAGTGATGAAAAGATTCTGAAGCAGGAAAATGGAGAACACACTCTTCAGGATTTAGAGCACAAGGACCAAGAGTTAAAAATAATGACAAATGGATAGCGTAGGAGCAGAAGGTAGTGATTAAACAGAGATAATTGATGTTTCTAAAAAGGAGACCAGAGCAAAAAGGATAAAAGTGACATTGAAATATATAATAGAAAAAAGCTTGCCTAAGCTCTGGGAGATCTGAGTCTGTATACAGAAAATGTTTACACAGCATCTATCTATATTAGTGAAAACATTCAGATATGGCCTATGATATTTTAAAATTTCAAATACTTTCAAAAAGCATCCAGGGAGGTGAGAAGGGATCATATGGCCCTCTGATAGCCTTTTAACAATATTAAAATGTAGAAGAGCATAAATTATGGGGATTGATTGGGCAAAGATTTAGTATAAGAATTTTATTCCATGACAACTCTGTGTGTGTGTGTGTGTGTGTGTCTGTCTGTCTGTCTGCATTTCCCTGAAAAAAAAAATCTTAAGGGTAAACTTTAGCTAATCCAGAGAACATAGTGATGGGAAAGTCACTTTGCAGTGCAAAACTAAATCCATGTTACGCATAAACTAAGCTTAAAGAATTGTTGCAAATATGGTTTTAAACCAAAAGAACATGCCAGAAACAAATTTTGAAAAAATGCACCTAATAATAAATTTGGCAGGGTAGGTTAGGTATGTATGTTCAAAGTTCTTGACACAGAGTACATACTTTTAGTTATTTGCTGGATGAGAATGGGACTCTCACCATGTGTGTAAAAGTAAGTTGGAGAAATGGGGATGGCCAGTACTTAGAGGAAGCTAAATCATTTTCTCTTCCCTCTGGGTAAAGCAGAAAATTTAGGAGGGTGCAATGGGACTTTCCATTCCCTTTATGCTTAAGAAACAGATTTTTTTTAAAAAAATTGGTGCATGTCAATTATATAGAATGGTGGGTTTCTTTGTGGCATAGTCACACACACATAAAACCACAGTTCATTCAATTTCACTTTCCATTACTACCCCAACCCTGTCCCCTCCCTCTATGCTAATGGTCACTGTTCTACTTTCATGGTGTTGCTTTTTTCTCTTTTAGCTTTTATATATGAGGGAAAATATACAATACTTTTCTGAGTCTGACTTATTTTTCTCAAAATTGTTCTCCAGTTCCATCCATTTTTCTGCAAATGACATAATTTTTTTCATCCTAAAAATGAACAAAAATCCATTGTGTAAGTATTTTGCACTTATATCCATTCATCTGCTGATAAACACCTAGGTTGGTTTTATAACTTGGCTATTGTGAATTGTGTCACAATAAATGTGGGAATGCATATATCTCTAAAGTTTGCAGACTCTAATTCTTTTGGATAAATACCAAGGAGTGATATTGCTGGATCATATGATAGTTCTATTTTTAGCTTTTTGAGGAATCTCCATACTGATTTCCATAGAGACTCTGATAATTTATATTCATACCAACAGTGAGTGAGAAAGAGTTCCTTTTTCCTTTGCATCCTTACCAGGATTTATTGTTATTTGTGTTCTTGATGACTGTCATTCTGACTGAAGGGAGATGGAATCTCAGAGTAGTTTTGATTTGCATTTCCCTGATGGTTGAAGATGTTCAACACTTTTTCATATAGTTGTTGGCCATTTATGCTTCTTTTGAGACTCTTCAGTTCTTTATCCATTTATTGATAGGGTTATTTTCTTATCTAATGTTGAGGGATTTTTTTCTTTACATATTCTGGATATTAATCCTCTTTTGGAAGAGTAGCTGGCAAAGATTTTCTCTTCCATTCTGTTGGTTGTCTCTTTACTTTGCTATTTCCTTTGCTGTGCACAAGCTTTCTTTTTAATGTGATGCCATATCACTTATTGATTTTTTTTCCTTTTTATTTCCTGAGCTATACTGGTCCTATTCAGGATGTCTTTGCCTGCACCTGTATGTTAAAGTAAAGAAACACATTTTCTGTTATTGCAAAGTAGAATTAAATTCATTATTTATATGTAATTATTATTATTACAAGCACAGTGGGCTAGGTTAGATTCCCAGAGCATGTGTTTAGGTAATGATGGGCCTCTGAGGGCAGAAAGGTGCCTTTTACCACATAAGTACCCCCATGTCAACAGGCCTAAAGGGAAAACATGTCTTTCCTGCTTCTGACAGCCACGAAATCTAACCCAGTAATACCATGTTCTCCTCTAACTTTCATACTGGTGTGATTTACTTCTACTTAATTTTTTGCTTTGTTTTTTTGGACTGTCATGATTCATTGAATTCAACTCATCAGGCTTTTTATTCATAGAAACTGTATTGCAAGCTGATTCACAACCCTGACTCTTTTAAGATGATGACTTAACCATGAGCTGCACTGTTGGCTTTCATGGGTGTAAGTGTCTGAAGCTTGCTGCTGAGCAGAGCTGTTCCCATGTGGAAACAGGGTGCTCTAAGATGGTGAGGACTTAGCTGAAGCATGGAGAGTGGTTTTGTGTTAAAAACAACACCAAACTTGTCTGCTTTTACCCATGTTAGAGCGAATGGAAAACCAGGAAAGGCAGTTTGAACAGTTTGCCCTAGAAGCTCTAAATGAGTGACATCTGTTCTGGATTAGGGACTGAGATGAAGACAGACCCAGGAACATTCTAGATAGGCTTATTGTGGATTTGACAAATTCCAGAATAAATTTATCATAAACTTTGGTGTTTGCAGTATTTTTTTTTAAACTTGACCTTTCTGTAAATCACACATACTGCACTATCTTTTACATAATAAGGGGCTGTTCTTAGATTTGGGGGTGAAGTCTCAGGAAAGCCTATAACTTTGTTCTGAGAAATATGTTCTAGGGAGTGTTAGGGTCTATGATTTACCTCCCTTCTGAATTTGACCTTGGCTCAGAATAAATGTGGCAGTGGGTTGGGGATTTCCTGGGAATTTCTTTTTTGCCCTGTTCTGAATGTGTCAGAAACACACAGCCCTGCTCTTTGTCCTCCATTGTCTATTGTATCCACAGAACATTTAATTTTCTGTTTGAAGAAGGGTATTATCTACTTTGTAAACAGGGACAGATTTTAGACCATCACTGTCCCGTCTAAACAGATGCTAAGAAATGCCATCTCCTTTCAATACTAGTTAAAATTAGAATTAAAACTGACTGCAAAAAAGTTAAATATTATATTTTAAAACCAGATAAAATATTTTATATTATACATTTTTGTTGTCAGTGCCTTTATTAAATGAATAATTTTGACTTTATATTACTATTGCTCAATAAATAACAATGGCATGAAACATAATCATCTTTGAAAAAGATTTCAAATGACAAATTTATATTTGCTGGCATTTGTATAATTTTAATAATCCTCATTTATTATACATATATATGTGTATATATATTATATATGTATGTATATATATATGTATTTTTTTTTTTTTTGGTACTGAGGATTGAACCCAGGGTCACTTAACCACTGAGCCACATCCCAGCCCTATTTTGTATTTCATTTAGAGACAGGGTCTCACTGAGTTGCTAAGTGCCTTGCTGTTGCTGAGGCTGGCTTTGAACTTGGGATTCTCCTGACTCAGCCTCCTTGATTTATTATATTTTTAATGTTACTATGATCTATCACTTTGCAGACTATTCTAATCAACATAAACATATGTTCATAAGATTATACATATATCTTTGAGCTATATGGTTTGATTCTGTAATATTATTACCCAAAGGGACAAAGGGACTCAATTTATCATATGTTCCTGATTCTATTGTTAGTAAATAGTTCATAGTTCATACAATTGCAGAGGAGCTAAAAGGAAGAGTAGTAGGGGAGGCCCAAGGGTTTGACTTTGTTCCTGCATTTGTTTTATTTGTTCTTCCTTTGTCCTTTCATTCATTCCATGGCAGAGGAGGGATATGACCTGCTTTATCTTATGTAAGAATCACCCCTGCTGCTGTGTTCAGAACAGATGGTAGGGGGCAAGGATAGAAGTAGGCAGCTCCATTAGAAAGCTCTTGCAACAATCTAAATAAGAGATGAAGGTAGCGTGGACCAGGATGATAGTAGGGGAGGTAGAGAGAGGTAGTGGTAGGATTCTGATTGTCTTTCAAAAGATGAGTCAACCTGACAGTTTGGAATTGGAGTAGAAGAAAAATAGAGGAGCCAACAAATGTACAATTACAATCCATCCTAAGTGCTGGTGAAGTAGATTCCTTAGAGATGCCTCGGGGACCAATAGGAATGGGAGAGGTGCCAATGTTCCCTACTGAACTGGAGTGCCTTGGTTTTTGTCTGTTTTATGTATTGCACTTTCTACAAATACAAGTGCTCTCAACTTTTTGATTTGGTTGCACATTAGAATCATCAGGAAAGCTTTCAAAGGTGCTGATGCCTGAGTCCCACCACCCAAATTCTTATTCAATTGGTTTGAGTTTGGGCCTGAGTGTTAGGATTCATGAAGTTTTTCCAGGTAACACTTCCATTAGCCCTGGTAGAGAATAGCTGCCCTAATACTTTTTTTAAACAAACTTTCTATGGTTTCCAAATAATAGAAAAAATCAGTTTTAGATATAAAAATATGTGATGTAATTTATATTGATTTTTTTTCTTGCTAGGATCCAGCTGATACCTGATATCATGATACTTCTTTTATTCCCTCTGAATTTCTTTCCCCTTTTGTCTATGGTCTTGGTACTAAAGACACCTCCTACCACTTAAAGTGATCTTCCTGTATCTCTCTTCTCCCTCCTTTGTGGAGACAGATGTTGACGCGAGGCCAACCATTCAGATACAGGAATGTTAGGTGACTTGTGGCCACAATGGTAGCATAATTCTGCCCAGGATTTTCCAGTCATGAAATGATTGTTGTGTCCTGTTTCTTGCTTCCTAGCCCTCAGAGACTCCTTGGTCCTTTTAATCAATTTTCAAGCTTTGTTTTGGCCTCCTGTTGTCAGTTCTTTTCTCCTCATCCTGCATCATGTTGATAAATTCCCTACTGCTTAAGTTTAGCTATAGCTTGTAATCAAGAACCCTATTATTGATAGAGAATGCCTGGGTGGCATTCTCTGCTCTATTTGTATCCTGACATTATTCTAGTCTATTCACTTGGCAACTGTGCACTATGATTTCTTTGTTGAAAAAGAACAAACAAGAATAACAATCTCTTGAACGACATTTATTCAATGGGGAGCAGATAGATACAATCAGGGCTGGATCTTTATTATTTATAAAACTACCATAGCTATCAATAATAACAACAATTTATTAATCATTTACTTCTTGAAAAGTGTACACATTTAATTTAATATTTCTACAGATGCCAAGTCCTTGATTGAAAAAAATGCTATATATATAAAATCAAGACCCATACTGGCAAATTAACAAGATCTCAGTCCTGGGCATATTCTGAATCTCTGCAAGAAGAGCAATTTGTGTCAGTTTGTGTCCTCCAGGAAGCCAACTTCGAGACAGAATTAGAAGTGCAAGAGATTTATTGTGGTAAATATCTGACAGATAAAGGGAGAGGTCAAAGAAGCAAACAGAGCCTTCACACCATGTTGCAGGTTTGAACAGAGTGAAAGGAAACGAGGCAGAAAGAAGCATTGCTCAACCCATCTCCGATTGCAGTGCAGCTCCAACAAAGCCTAGACCAGGCTGATGGGGTGCTTTAGAGCAACTGCCAGTTAGAGCAATCCTACACTGGGCAGGAATCCCCCAGCTCCAGCAGCCCTGCCAAGCTCTCATTGGCTGGGAGCAGCCTGGAAATAGGTGACCTTAAATGCATACTGGGTGCATCATACAGATACAGCCCTTGAAATATTTGAGTGGTTCACCACCACAGAAGGTCATAGGAAGCCGAGGAGGAGAAATGTGTTCTTCAAATGTCAAGGTCACTCCCACACCTGCTCTGACCATTATTCAAGACCATGTAGGGTATAAAAACTAAATATGTGTTTGTGTGTCTGTGCAGTGTTGTTATGGGTGTGTGTGTGTGTTTGGGCGGGCGTGTGCATGCAGGGAACCTTTCAATGTGTTGTCTGAGAAGAGTGAGTCTTTATGAAAAATCATTGTCCCCTAAGGAAGGGACAGAGGTAGGCTTCCAGGGAGAATGGGCATTATGTTTCTAAGAACAACATCCTTGGGGAATCTTAACTAAATTTTGAGAGAGCTAGGTCTCTGTCCTCTCCTGTAAACACCATCTACTGCTCCTTTCTTACTGAATCATTTCTATATTCTTTCAAAATATCTTCTAGTCCCATATTCCTTGCCAACCACTCTGCACCTATTCAAAGGCAAACACAGCTGTCTCCTCCTCCTCCGTATCTCTTTGTTCTTTAACCCATTGAAAGCTGACTTCACTCTCATGCTCCACCACTGACCTCCACAGAGCAAACTTAAGAGCCAGTTCTCTGCTCTTCTTTTTGGCAAGGAACTATTTTAATGGAGCCCAAAAGAAGATTTTTTTTTTCAAGTTTTCAACGTCACTTATTTTCTTTTTTAAAATTAATTAATTAATTAATTAAAATGCATTTCAAGTCATAGTACATATATAGAGCTCAATTTTTCCATCTTCTGGTTGCAAACAAGATAGAGTCATGCCATTTGTGTCTTCACATGCACCTAGGGTAGTGATGACCATCTCATTCAACCATCTTTGCTACACCCATTCCCCCTTCCCTCTCCCTACTTCCCCCCAGCCCCATCCAAAGTTCCTCCATTTCTCCTATGTTCCCCATTCCCACTCTCCTTATGTATCAGCATCCACTAATCAGAGAGAACATTTGGCATTTGGTTTTTTGGGACTGGCTTACATCACTTAGCATAATGTTCTCCAATTCCATCCACTTACCTGCAAATGCCATAATTTATTCTCTTTTATTGCTGAATAATATTCCATTGTGTGTATGTACCACAGTTTCTTTATCCATTCATCTATTGAAGGGCATCTGGG
>PVHX01024035.1:0-24715 GCA_004024805.1 Geosciurus inauris
TTATCTGAGAACCTGCTCCTGGACAATCAGTCCTGTGTTCAAAATTGCAGTGGACTCATCCTCAGAAAGGGGGCTGTCCAGAGAACTTTTGAGCCTTCTAATGAGAATGGACCTCCTTTCGGTCTTTGCCCCTCAAACCTGCCACTTTCCTAGGAGTATTAAAAGGATGGGTGACATACAATATGTCCTTTTTAGTTTGCAAATGAGGCACAAGCCCAAGACTTCACAAAATTCTTTATTGTTATCCTACCAACTCTGTTTTATAAAAGTGGAAAACCTTAGAAATTTTTCAAAATAAAATTCTTATTCTGTAAATAAGATAGGGAGAGGATTAGATACTGAGTTTGGCCTCCAAGTAAATTAAGGAAGAAAAAAGTTATAGTTGGAGGAGGATGGGGTAGGGACAAAGGGTTCTGAAAGAGAATCTTTTAGTAAAATATGAGCAATCTGAGGGTAGATCATTACACCATGAGAACTGGTGTCTGATAAAAAGTAAATCTATGTACATTTTTTCAGAGAGATTCTATGATAACATTATGTAAAAGGTTAAGTAGGCTTTTGTGGGTCATCAGCTACATTTGCAATATTTTAATAATGTGAATGTGTGTTCTAGCTTTCAAATAGCTAATTAATAAATAAGCTTCTAAAACACAATATTTACTATTGGGAATTTTTTTTTAAAAAAAGAAAAGAACTGCAGGCTAAGAATGTAGCTCAATATTAGAGTGCTTGTGTGGCCTGTATAAGGCCCTGGGTTTGATTCCCAGAACTGCAGAAAAATTAAAAAATAAAACCACTATTATAGTCTAGCAAATACATATAAGGTAAGGGTCATGGGTAATCATATTTCAGAGTTAGTTGAGAAAGGAAGTTCATTTGATAAATAATTATAATTAGCCATTTAGATTTTTAAAAAATCTTGTTTTAGGGATAGGGTTGTGGCTCAGTGGTGGGGCACTGAATTCGATCCTCAGTACCACATAAAAATAAAAATAAAGGTATTGTGTCTATCTACAACTAAAAAAATTTTTTTTAAATCTTGTTTTAGAAACAGTCATACTCATGGTCCTCAATTACTACTTCTGGATCAGTCATTTACCTTCTTCAGGCAAGATTTTCTGGCAGGTCGAACTTGTCTTTACAACAAACATTTGGTAACAAAAATATAGGAATTGCTGATGTCTGACAAAAACTCTTATTTTTCATGTCTAAAAGATGACTTAAAAATCATATGAAGATACTATGGACAAGCATCGCAGCACCTCAAAGCCTTCTCCAAAGGGGAAGCCCAGGAACGGAGTGCGATTGGTGCTTCATACAAGGAAAATTCACCTTCTCTTTCTGTAAGTCACCATATTGATTTTAGAATATCTTAACCATGAAAAATGACACTGCACCAATGCATGAACACTGACCTGAAGAATGTCAAACTGACGTGACCACATCAAATGTGATTGCCCAGGCATTTGCCCTGCATAACCAGTTCTAGACAAGCTTTTTTGCTCATTAGTATCTACCCTTGCTGTTGAACATTAGGACATGAAGGTATAATTCCACTGCACACAAGGGTAGAAATAAATACAAATTATATTTTATGTATCTTCTTCCTTAGAGATTTCTTTTTCCTTTTTCTCAAAAAAAAAAAAAAAAAAAATGGTTTATTGCTAGCAAAGGATAAACATAGGTGACTCCTATCCCAGAGGCTGTGATTCTGCCCATTAGTAGGAATGTGGGGCTTTTAAAGAGGGATTCAAAGGCTACATTCCATGTGTTCTGTTGAAGTTATAATTAATTCACTTATTAATTTGGGAGATAGTTATTTCTGAGATCTTCTGGGACCATCCCCAAAGTCTGGATTACTTTGTTCCTACAGTGGGTATCTACTCAGGGACAGACAAATCTTCCTAAAATGAGGAAGAAAGGTAATCTCCTGTTTCCCCTGAGATTAGGGAGGGGGAGAGACTAGGGAGGAACAGGGAGAGAGGAAGAGATAGAAGCATGTCCATTTAAAAAATAAGCTGCAGTGGGAGAGCAGCAAGAGCTGTGTATTAAGAGCATGAAGTGGACCAGTGTTACATCCCCCACAATTTCTTTTTTTGGCGGGGGGGGGGGGGGGGGGGGGGGGGCGCGTTTACCAGGGATTGAGCTCAGGGGTACTCAACCACTGAGCCACATCCCCAGCCCTATTTTGTATTTTATTTAGAGACAGGGTCTCACTGAGTTGCTTAGTGCCTTGCTTTTTGCTGAGGCTGGCTTTGAACTAGGGATCCTCCTGCCTCAGCCTCTCAAGCTGCTGGAATTACAGGCATGCACCACCGCGCCAGACTCCCACAGTCAATTTCTACATTCCATTTCTATGGAAAAATGAGTGACTACATCTCCAAGCTGCTTTCTGCTGAAAGAGGGCCACGTTGGAGGAAATAACCCAAAATCCTTGTTCTCTACCAGGTGGGGTGTGGACAGTTAGGGGTATTCTGCATCAGAGCAGTTCAAAGGTCCACAGTGGCAGATGGCAGGTGACTAGACAAGGCGTACCTAGGGCAAGGATCATGCTAAGACAACAATTAACAAATTAACTCTTAATAGCAAAGCTTACTTTTGATAAACAATTACCACAAAAGCAATTAGTATTTCAGGCTGTCTCTGAAAACCATGACAAATGATAACAGTAACTCAATCATATCAGTAAAAAAAAAAAAAAAAAAAAAAGATCTAGTGTATAAATGTAAGGAAGATTTGTACTTCTATGAGATCAGGCTCTAACTCAGGACAAACTTGGGACTCTTGAGTCCTTTGTACCCACACAAGAACCCTTCCTTTATAGTCTCCAGCTTTACTTACTGTTGGTAGGGCTAATACAAGTATACATCTTAAGCTACATAAAACAAAACATACATTGTTTTTCCTTTTAAATGTCCATGTAGGGCTGCGCTTAGGCTACACTCTCCTGCCAGGTGTTTAAGAGCAAGTTGGTCAAAGCTGACCTTGTTCCTATCTACTCTTAGGAGTCAAATGAGATTCCTTAGAGATCACTCTTGGGGACATGAGTGAAGCCTCTTGACTCCTTTAGCTTTCTTCTACCAGTGGTGCCATCTTCCAGGGAGGATCAGGGTCCTGCTTACCACACAGCATAGCTTCTCTTGGAAGCATCAGGAACACTGCCCCCTCCATGGAGTACAGCAGACTTCTTACTCATCCACCTACACATGTACTGTACTGGGCTAGACTTGGTGAGTTACAGAGGTAAACTTCTGGAACTTCCTTGGATGTCTGAAATTTTGCTTACATGTCTGGTAGAATGCTAACTCTATTATAAATAAAAATATTTTGCAATGACATATATTGTTGTGAGCATCATTACTGCCCAGGGGCGTAACAACACAGAAGACACATTCTGTTATCTTCAGTCTCAGCAAAGAACTGGTTCCCAGCCCCTTTCCTCCCTCCATTCACTGACCCATGCTGTGGTCTTGATGGAGATGTTCCCACTCCCCACCAGAGTGGGACTTCCCAGGCCACTCTCTCTTGACTCCTAGGTAACTGCACTGGGTGAGCTGTGCAGCCCACTCAGGAGAGATCATCAGCACGAAGTGTACAGAACTTCTCCATCGCAGTCCCTAAGCCCATGGCCCACTCCAGGGAGACGCCCAGAAGCTGAATAGGTACGGTCCAAAGACCTTAGCAAAAGCTGACTTTGCTGTGCTGCACAATCCTGCCCTGTCGTACAGCCAACACCATCTCTGCTAACGGTCCCCCAAACCTACTGCTGCTTAAAACTATACCGGCATTGTCGATGCTCAGGTTATAAAAATACTAATATTGATCCAACTTGCATCAATCTGAGGTCACTCAGCTAAGACTGCATGAGAATGATGCTTCACCTAAAATTTTAGGGATACAGACAAAATTCAGTTATTTTAGAGAGTCCTGCAATGAAATATTAGATGGCAAAACATTTCAGTTTCTGTTGATTTGGAAATTATTGTAAACCATCGTAAAAGTTTGTCAGTTTTCATATTGCTAGAAAAACACGTCTTAGGGCATTTTATGAAACAACTTTAACAAAATGTTTAAGCTGACTATAAAAGCTAGAACAGCTACTTTGATACTATCTGATGTTCAAAATGTTGATTATAAATACTTGTATTTTGAGTTTGGATTACAAACCTGTTTTTAGAGTACCTAAAACTATGCTTCAAATTCTAATTAGAAATGCACAATTTAGCGTGTGCTGTTTCTAAATGCTTATTCAACTCTCACCTAAAAGATATACTAGCCTAATCTCTTACATGGTATCAGATTAACTCAATAAGAAAGAAAAGTTGCCTGAGGCAAAGCTAACAAAGGACTCCTCAGCACCAAACCGCCACTGGAAACACTCTTAACACTGTAGAACAGGAGCAGCACAGACTCATTATAAAATCCAAGCTTTACAGTGTATTAAGATAGCAGAAGCAAGCCCCATCCGGTGTACCGTGCAAGAAGCTTCCCATGTTACATCTGGCAACTTGCATATATGTGTGACACTGAAAACACAGAAGCAGAGAGTAAAAGTCATCACAAGGGCTTGAAAATCTAAGTTGGCTTGACCCCAGAATTTGTGTGGCTTTCATTCGATATGCATTTTTTTTGCGCTAGGAATTGAAACCAGGGCCACCGTATCACTGAGCTACATTCCCAGTCCTTTTTACTTTTTATTTTGAGCCAAGGTCTTACTAAATTGCCTTGGATGGCCTCCAACTTGGGATCCTCCTGCCTCAGTCTCCTACATTGCTCAGATTACAGGCGTGCACCACCGTACCCACAAGCTATGCTTATTCTTGAGGAAAGGGTGAGACATAGTCACTTGCTGGACCACCTGGAGGCTAAGAAATGTACATGTGTGGTTCAGAGACCTCAAAGAGGAGAGGATTTTTTTTTTTTTCATTTGTTGGTTTTCTGAAGAAAGAAAGCAACAAGAGGGTGTGAGCTTCTGATGACCAGTCCTGGCCCTGGAAAAAAACTTCCCTCACTGCTTTTTGAGAGTTCAACCACACATGAACCAGTATACAAAGTTAGTTTTGCTGTTTCACAGTATTTCACAATCTTAGGAATACACAATAAAGTCACAGTTTTGATGAGAAATCGAGGTCTCAATTTCCACAGACTATAGAATTAGAAGCAATTTTACTTCATGAAGTAAAATTACACAAAATGCACTTGGGATCGAAAATGTATTTCTTTTACTCATTTTTCTCACCTCTCCCCACCCTCACCCTTAGCTTAATGACATAAGGTGAAGAGAGAATAAACAATACTCATAGCAACCCAATAATAGACACGAAATAAATGTTTTCATCACTTTCCCTGCCAAAATTCAGGCCACAGGGTAAAGCCGCTCAAACACTGCATCATCCTGCAACTCAGTCTTTGTATTTTATCAAAGTGAGACATTAATTTTATGTTTGACTGCACTGTTGATAGATTAATACTTGAAAATATATACATGATACCTAGGATGCCCTGGATCTCATGAATCTACACTACCCTTTTCCACTTTTTGCACTGAAATACAACCACTTTCAGACCCTCATTTTTTTGCATTCTACTAAATTCGTTGGGTTGTCATAAAGTAATCATGATTTTCTAGTTCAGAATTAAGGTAGCATTATGTTAATAACTGAGTAGACACTAACACACACACACACACACACACCCTTTAACAGCATAGGCCTGGAAATAAAAAAGGAATACATGGATGACAGTAAAAAAACTGACATTGAAGGGGTGTGGCCACCGAGTGGTCAGTTTCATCCCTCACTTCTCGCTTCGACAGTAATCTTGCGCTGATGCTCCTCTGCTCGCACTGATTCAGTTTAAACTCAGTTTCTTGCAATGGGTTGCCTGGTCCTGCGAGGCAGTTCAGCTCCACCAGCTAGAGCAGAAGGGTGCAGGCCAAAGCTCGATTTCCATGCTGGCCTGTAGTTGCTCTTGACAGAACTCATGTGATCACAAGTACAACAACAGATGGGAGGCATGAGCTGGGTGGTATATATGTAATTACTCAGAAAAATATGTAATGAGCAGGCTCTGTTTCAGGCACACTACCAAGATAATACACTGAGGGTAAAGACTCCCGAAGGGGTGGACATAGAAGTAGATAATTCAAATGTAACATGCTAAGAGAGAAGACCAAGATACTGTGAGAAAGGTAAAGGGGGTTTCTGTCTGACCCTAACGAATGAGTAGGTGGTACAGGTGGACACTTCTGCCCAGGGACAGGGTGCCATAAACAAAAGCAGGAGGGGCAAAGATTCAGTTTTCAATCATCCCAACTAGAAAACCTATCAACCTCTTTTATGAAGGATTATGACACTTTTCCCCTAACAACTTTTTTTTTGGTTAAAATACAGAATATTTTTTCTCACTGTTGCAAAGAAGAATTTATACATTTCATATTTTACATATTTACTGCTTCCCAATTTTAAAATGTGAAAAAAACTTCAGTCTTTATTGTAAAGAAAGAATTAAGACCCAAGAATTATCATAATGAACAAAGGACACAGGTCCAAGAACACAAAACGGTTTCGTGTAGGAGGAAAGCCCAGAATGGAGATAAACTTTTTCTTTCTTTTTTGGCATGGGGTGGGGAGGTACTGGGGATTGAACCCAGAGGGGTGCTCTATCACTGATCTACATCCCCATACCTTTTTATTTTTTACTGAGACAGGGTCTTATTAAATTGCTGAGGCTGTCCTCAGACTTGCAATCCTCCTGCCTAAGCCTCTCAAGTCACTGGGATTGCATAGGTGTATTATATGCCTGATTATTTTATTAATTTTTTTTAAGAGACAGGTGTGTGGCACACACCTGTAATCCCAGTGACTTGGGAGGCTGAGGCAGGAGGACCCCAAGTTTGAGAACAGTCTAGGAAACTTAAGAAGACTCTCATAAAGTAAAATAAAATAAAAAATAAATAAAATTAAATATAAAAAATTTATAAATAAAAAATTAAAATTAAATTAAATTAAATTAAATTAATGGTTAGTTAGGGATGTAGCTGAGTGGTTGAGCACTTGCCTAGTATATGTGAGGTCCTGGTTCAATCCCCAGTACTAAAAGAAAAAGTTTTCTTCTAAAAACCCAGCAAGGACTAGAAACTTATACACCGTTTTCATAGGGGAGGAGGAGAGTGGAGAGGTAGGTGACTTAAGGGAATGTAAATGAAAGATGAATGGGCTCTCAGCAGAACAGGTGACAGTCTGTGACAGCCTGTCTGGGAGTCTCAAAAGACTGCTAGTCTCCCACACTGTGATGACCCTGTGGGTTGATCTTCTCTAGCTGAGGCAACTCTCTGCAGGCCACCAGGACAATTGAGCTCCTTTGGGATCTGTCCCCAGGCAAATGAGGGAAGTTCAGAGAAAGCTGTCCTCCAGGTACCTGCGCTGATTTCAAGTCATCAGTAAACCATGACAGGAAAACAGTGCCATGTTTTTCAAGGTAGCATTTCCTGAACTCTTCACCAGCAAACCAGGTTTTATGCCATCCTACTACAGTTTTGATGAATGTGCTCAGGAGGCCCTGGTGTTAAGGCCCTGTGACCCAGCCTGTAGTGTTAGTGGCAAGCACTGGAACCTTTGCAAGGCGGAGCCTCTTAGGACAAAGCTAGGCCACTGAGGGCATGCCCTTCAAGGGGATACTGGGACTCTGGTCCCTTTGTCTTGTTTTTTTCACTTGTCTGCCATGAGGTGAGCACTTTCTTCTGCCATGATATAGCACCTCAACACAGATACCAAGGCAACTGGGCCTACTGACCAGGGAGCAACATCTCACAAAGTATTAGCCAAAATCAACCTTTTCTCTTAAGCTAATTATCTCAGTTATTTTGTCATAGTAACAGAATGTTGAGTAACACACATCCAGTCTATCTATAGTTCTATGCTTTGTTACAAAAACCTAATACAGTATTTTTATTTCAGGAATTGATATAAAGCAGGAGATACTAATGAAATCAAATAATTACAGATACAGTTCAATACTTCTCTCATCAATGAAATTTTCATAATTGTTTCCTTAGCATGTCTAATGGTTTTGCATTTTTTAAACATTATTTTACAATTAAGTTTTAAGTTTTGCTGTTTCAGCACATAGGTGGCTAGCCTTCCTGCCACACTTTTGGATTATGATTACCTTTACAAATGTCAGGAAAGTCATTAGTTCCACAGGTCTTCAGCCTAATGAAGATCTGTGCATATAACATCATAAAGTTTTATAGTCCCAAGGGACTGATAGTCAAGAACTGTCTACCGCCTGCCAAGGCAAAATGTACTTTTAGTTGTAAATTTCAAACTATAATCTTACTAATTTCTTGCCATAAATTTCTAAATCAAACAAAGTTCTTTTTTTAAAGCAATATTTAAAATAGTTCTTATAGAACAATCTTATAGAATAAAGCACTACTATATAAAGCAGTGTTCTGCATTTGAAGGTCTAAGAAAATCACCCATGTGATTTTAATGCAGTTATGTCCAGATCCCACTGGGACCTGATAATCTGAAATCCCCAGGGATGAGGTTTAGCTGTGTGATTTTAACTGGCTCCCTGGAGGATTCTGATGTACATCCCTGATTTAGTACAACCACTAGCTTGCAGAATTTAAATCAGGTTCATCTCCCACGTGCGAAACTGATTTTTCACTGCTTGGCGCAAAAACAAAAAAAAACCCAAGCCTTTGTTTCCTGGCTTAAGAGCAATGAGTGGGGATCAGTTTTGCCCAAGACCAGCAGGCTTCAAACTAGAGTACACATGCTCCTACAGGTACCCAAAGGCTTTCCACAAAAGGATTTCAACCCTCTTGGTGTTTTGGACTCCTTTGGCAACCTGGGGAAAGCCAGGTTGGATTTCTTCCCAGGGTACTTTTAAATGCATAAATCAAAACACAGTATTTCAAAAAACATATAGCTTTACTTAAATTGTACTTAAAATGTTAACAAGAGTTCAAAGCCAGCCTCAGCAATGGCGAGGCGCTAAGCAACTCAGTGAGACCCTGTCTCTAAAGAACACACAAAATAGGGCTGGAGATGTGGCTCAGTGGTCGAGTACCCCTGAGTTTAAGCCCCAGTAACTCCCCCCCCCCAAAGTTAACAAGATATTAAAACGTTTATGTTAAATGATAAATTTTAGGGGCATGTTTAATAACCGCCACAATTTCAAAACAGTGATCAGTTTAGCACCCCTGCTGTGCGATATGTGAAACAACTGCAAAACATTGACGTCTACTGGTGCAAACACTACCATAGCTTCACTGCTCACACTTGTAATTAAAGGAATGACTCAATTTGCAGGGGAAGTTAGTGGGAAAAAGACAATTATTTTCTACATACAAATTAACAAACCCTAAATTAAGAACCTCTAAGGGAGGCTGTGCAGGGAGGGTTAAGGCAGTCCACTTCAGATCCTTTTCAGAACCAAAAATCTTTTACACTTCACTTTGCATCCCTTTTCCTCCTTTAAAAATAAAGGCACATCTCTTACACATCCTGACTACTACCTGGTTTGTGTAAAAATCTCTGAAGTGTCACCAAAGAAACAGAAGAGGATGCACCTGTCCTCAGGTAGAGCCCTTGAGAGGCAGACAGCACAGGAGCAGGACCCTTCTGTGTGCTACTGACCAAATCCTGCTGTGCCTGTCTCAAGGCACTGTTGTCACAAGGTACAGTAATGCACTTGTTCTGATTAGAAAAATAAAGCCAAACTGTTTCTATTCTTAAATTTCAAGAATTGATGACAGTTTTACATTTTCCCCCTAAAATGAATGGCTTAAATTTGGAGCTTCAAAGTTTCGATGAAGGTACTTAAAAGTATGTACATGCCATGCTATTTTCTGAAATTATACTCTTTGAAACTATTTAAACTGTTTTAAATAATATTGGACTTCAATTTCTTGGTCTGTATTAGAGTACCTGGTTTTTACTTTTTTCCAATTTTTTTATTGTGATAAAATACACAAAATGGTTTAATGATAAATTATATCTTACCTGTACAGTTCAGTCCAGTGGTATTAAATATATGGTGTTGTACAACCTTCATCATCTCCTTATATCCCCATAACTTTTCATCTTGTAAAAAACTGTAATAATGACCCATTATTGTAAAACTTGTAAGTAATAATGACCCATTCCCCTCACCCTATGATTTTGACTACTCTATGTGTTAGTTCAGCTGCTCTTTACTACAACAAAATACCTGAGATAATTAACTTATAAAGAGAAGAGGTTTATTTTGGGTAAAGACTCTAGAATTTCCAGTCCAAGATCAGAAGGGCTCTGTCATGAAAGGAGACAGAGCAAAACTGCTTATATCTTGAGCTAGAAAGCAAGAAGAAAAAGCTGGGGGTCCCATAGTCCCCTTCAGGGGCATGCCCTAATGACTTAAAGACTTCCCACCAGATCCCATCTGCTAAAGGTTCTACCATCTCCCAGTGGTGCTACCCTAGGGACCAAGCCTTTAGCATGTGGACCTTGAGGAACACTGCCCAGATCAAACCACAGCACTAAGCATCTCACATAAGTGAAATTATATAGCCTTTGTCTTTTCTAATGTGCTCCTAGTTCATCCATGTTGTAGCATGTCAGAATTTCCTTCCCTTTTAAGACTGAACAATAGTAAATTGTATGTATGTAGTTTTACAAATATCCTCTAAGGATATAAAAGCAAAAAAGGAAAGTCCAGCATTTCTATGAGCTTCCTTCATCAGAAACACCTGCAGTATTGGTTAAAAATGCAGATTCCTATGTCCCACCTTAGACCTATAGAATGTGACTAAGTGCAGGGCCTGGGAATTTTCATTTTTAAACAAGCAGCACCGTTGAATCTGATATACACCAAAGTTTAGAACCACTGCACTATTTGCTACTGTATACCCTACTATTTTGTGTTCAAACTATCCAAAAACCAATAGAACAGAGTTTTGATCACTTTTTTTTGGAATTGAATTTATCCTTTGACCCTTTAGGTAGGCATTTATAGACAACACAGGCTGTAGATGCTTATTTAGAATTTGTGTGATAACTGACCAGAGTCGATGTCAATAGAAGCCATTTCTTTATGAATCACTTAATTTTCAGTATAATGATTTTCTTAACATGCTTCTTAAAAAATTTGGTAGCATTTTTCTAAACAAGCCCATCACAAAACAAGCAGGCAAGTATTCTCTTGAAAAAAAAATCGTGGCCCCTGATGCACAATCTAATAATAGATTTAGACAATAGCCCTGCTACCTAATACTGCCAGAAAGGAGAACTGAATCTCAAGGCATTTAGCATTCTGAATGCACTTTACTAAGATTTTTTTAAATTCCAAGGCTAAAATTTTATTAATCTTACTACTTAGAGCTTCAATTTTGGGCATTTCATGCATAAAATTCAACAAATGGCTCATTTTAAAATTATTCCTGAAGAAGTTTGGCCCTGCTCCCTGTGCTAGTGAGGTGTGCAGTCTTGGTGTTCAAGCCCACATACATCACTGCTAGGTCTCAGTGTCATGTGATCAGATCAACTTTACCCCAAGGCCAACTACTGGTTAAAGCACGTGATTCCACTATTAATTGACCACACGGAACACATTCCAGAAACCTGACAATTACACAAGATCCTGAATCCACGGTCACTAAAAAGCTAGCAAAAGCTGTTTCCAGAAGTCACATTCAAGGAGGACACACAGGAGATTAGTCCTTTTTATTTACTTATTTTTGAGCAGGTGTTTGCTGGGCAATGAACCCAGGGTTGCTTGTGCTAGACTGGCACCTAGCACTGAACTATACCCCCTGACTCTTGGCCTTTTATATATCCTAAAATTGATTGCTGAACCAAATTAAACTAAGCAATAGGATGAAATATTATCTCTGTAACACCTGCTTTTAAGTTTGACAAACTTAAGCATATTAGACACCCACAGTCTAGAAAGTTAATTTGTATTATATATTGACTACTCAATCCATTTTCTTCTTCTTTTTCTTTTAAATTAAGAGACAGTCTTGTTATGTTGCCCAGGCTGGTCTCAAATGATCCTCCCGCCTCAGCTTCCTGAGTAGCTGGGACTATAGGTGTGTACCATCTTGTCCAGCTTTCAATCCAATTTTGGTGTTTTAATACTCATTTCTACATTGAATAACACTCAAGGATAAAAAAACAACACCTTTAGCATTTGTACCACAGCCAGAGTATTTATAAAACACACACTCCTACCTCGCTGGGTATAAACATCTTCCCTCTTACATAATAAGCTATCTGTTAAGTTGTAAATTTGACTTCCATGCAGAGCAGCTAGAGTGCATTGTGTGTGAAACTGGAGGCCACCCTGATCACTGTCATGATGTAACATCAAGAACCTTTACCAAGGTTTCATCTAAAACATGACAGTCTCTTCCATAAAATGTGTGGTTGCCTCCTCTGGTGGATGCTGAGGTCCTCATTTGAACAGTACACAGAAATCACTTTCACTGTTAGTACTGGGAGTAACTATTTCTTCCGAGTTTCAGCGAAGCAAGCTGGACATCTGGCAAGGTTCCTCTTTTGCAACGACAATTTGAACAGCTTTGAGACAGACTGATCCACCCACGCACGGGATGCACCTTTGGAAGGACCTTATTTCCTGTACCATTTTATCTTCCAGCTTTCGTTTATCTTTATTTTTTCAAATGCTTCTAATACACATTATTACATTCCCCTTTATGGGTTCCTTTAAATGTTTTTAGAAGACAAAGTAACAAATAATTTTTTTTTAATTTAAAACTAAAGATTTATGATTCTTTTCTTTATCCAATGAAGTAGATGCAGGGAAAAAACAATGGTTTAGTATTATTCGAATTAAGATTTATGCTTTAAGATGAAACAACAAACTAATACTTAAGGTAAAATTTAAAGCCTCCAATATTGACCAAATAAGTGTCATGATTTTGAAACAAATACTTAAGTGCTTGGTGCTTCAAGAAAATCTGAAGAGCTGGGCGTGGCAGCACACACCTGTAATCCCAGTGACTCAGGAAGCTGAGGCAGAAGGATCACAAGTTTGAGGGTAGCCATGGCAATTTAGTGAAACCCCATCTCAAAATTTTTAAAAAAAGGGGGCACTTGAGTGTACCTCAGTGGTAAACTAACTGTGGGTTCAATTCCTCAGGACCCAAAATAGAAAGAAAAAAGTCAAAAAAGTACTATTTTATCAATAGCAATTTGTGCTGAAGGACATCACCCAAACTTTTTCTTAAGTAGTGATTTCAATATAAGCATTGTGCTGCTAAATTATAACATTAAAACGTTGGCTTCTCCCCCCAAACAAGCAAGTCGAAGCAGTTAGAAATAAGCAGCTACTTTGAGACTATGAAGGAATAAGCAGCTCTCAGAATAGATAACCACGCTCTGGGGTCTGTGCAGGAAGAGCGCTACACACAGACCTAGTTGGAAATAAGGTACTTTTGGCAACATGATTATTTAAGTGCTTCTCTCATGACTCTTGCCTCTTGAAAGGCTATGGTTGTGTAAGGATTTTGAAATCTGATAAACCACTCCCGATAATGGGGAAGACGTCAACCTAAGGATCCTGAGAACTGCCAGACCACCACAAACCACCTTGTGATCACCAGACTGATGTCATTCCCACATACCTTCCCAAGCCCACCACTCACAAGGTTTCCTTTAAAAGAAGAGCCTGAGGTCCCAAGTGTTTCTCACTCTCGACATGGCCCACATTTCCCTTGAATGTGTACTCTTTGCTTTCCCGAGAAAATCTTTGTGCTTCGATATCTGTCACATCCAGAAATTCTTTTCTCTGACATTTGTCAAGGGCCCTGTTGTCCCGAGTTGAGGACCCCCTCTTCAGGACCTCTTGGACTACCTCCAGTGACAGTGTTATAGCAATGCTTGACAGATACAGAATCCTGAATAAAAAGAAGACAAAGTACAAGTGCCACCCTTTCTATCAGTGGCCAAAAAAGGAAAATGAACTACTAGTGTTTTATTTTTTATTACTTCTGAAGAAGAGTCATGTGATGATAGAATGACTGAGTCTTTCCCACAGCCACTGGTGCACCTGTCCACTTACACAGTGCCTTCAGGCAACGTGCTATGCACAGTAGGCCTGGCCCCTACCCCTGTGGAACCTGCGGGTGCATTCAAAACTGGGATTGGAAAACACAAAAAAATGAACCTGAATAAATGCTACTACTTAAAAGTTCATGTGGCTTCTGTTAAGTATTTTGTCCTTTACACAAAAGGACAGAATGGTATAATTAAAGTTGAAAAATGGTATAATTAAAACATACAATTCCAATTTATTTCCCAAATTTCTTCATTCTTTAAAATAATAATCTCCCCCTTATAGATTTTTTAACATTATAATTCCCTCCATGGAATACTTTTATCTGATTGTAATATTAAATACTTCAGGGGCTGGGGTTGTGGCTCAGCAGTAGAGCGCTTGCCTCACATGTGTGAGGCCCTGGGTTCGATTCTTGGCACTGCATACAAATAAATAAAGCAAAGGTCCATCAACAACTAAAAAAAACTTTTTTTTAAAAAGAATACTTCAGAATAAAATGAGTACATTAAATTATTGAGATAATTTTGAGAAAAACATTTGGAAGTGCAGCTATATTTGCCAGGAAGAGGATATATTAAATAACATCCATGTCTTTTTTTTTTTTTTTTTTTTTTTGGTCCTAGGGACTGACTCCAAGGCCTGGGATATGCCATGCAAGTGCTCTACCACTGACCAGCACCACTAGCCCAACTGTCCTGTATTTTGAAGGTTGCTGCTGACAAGGTTTAGGAGATGCTTCCCCAAAATACAGTATCAGGAGACCAGAGTATGGCACCCAAATATGCCTCTTTGGCATAAAGACTATTTTTAATTGATTATTCTGGGAAAAAGATATTAGAGAAGCTCTAAAAATAGAGAAGCTATGCTTTTATGAGAGAAACATATCCAAAAAGGAAATCTCTACTCGTAAGGGAGGCCCCTTCTCTGTGCAGGAAGGGAATGATGGCTGCAACTCAGCAGAGACTCTCCATGGAGAAAGGTGCTCCATCCACAAAGGGACCTCAGTCTTGTTTCCCTCTCCTGTCACCTCCCCACATCATCTTTGTTTCTGCAGACGAGGCATTCAAGCCACCTCTTAAGAGATCTACTACTCAGTCCTCCCTGGGATCTCCCTCAGGTACAGGAGGTAGATATTTTAATAAACCTGTTTGTTCCTTTATCGTCTGGCTTTCCTTATAGGGGTCCATTCCACCTAAGAACTCAGGAAGGGCAGAGAAAAAGTTATGTTTTTCTAATTAATGAGCAACTGGGAACACAGAGGTAAAAATCCTTTCCATTTTTCTCAAAGGTATAATTTTGAAACATTCTGATGACAGCTATTGGCTGTAAAATCTGTGTAAAACATTCAGCACGTTTCAACAAAGCTTAATAATTAATGAACATCCTATGCCATTAATTTATAATAAATCCAAACTGTTTCAGGGTTTTCAAATGCATTGCTTAAGATTCTACTGCAGTGGTAATTAGCTAAAGGTGAGAGCCCTTAAATTTCCTGATCTGCATGTGCCGTCTGGAAAATCCAGTGAATGTTCAATACACGTGTTTAAAGATTCTGGAAGCAGTCAGACCATCTAATTAACTTAATTTGTGAAGGGCTTTTCTTGTCAGAGAATACATGCAGGAATATAGCAATGTCCATAAAGACAAAATTTTTAATTACGATTAATTTAGGCATCAGGATTCCCAATAAGTTCTGGTGAATTAATCTGTTTTTTGTTTTTATGTTGATATGGAGGTAATCGGCAGGTAAAATATTCTGACTAAATTTGGTAAAATATGTGAACTTTTTTTTTCTTCTTCTTCTTTGTGTTCGTGGTGCTGGGGATTGAACCCAGGGCCTTGTCCCCATGTAAGGCAAGCACTCTACCAACTGAGCTATATCCCCAGCCGTAATGTGACCTTTTTAAATAAAAAAGCAGCTGAGTGTTCACACACTAATAATTTCAAAGTACTCAGCTCAATCTGTTTATCAGTACTACTTACATCAACAAATAAGAGATCACAATTTTAAGAGGGTTCATTGACAGAAACTGGTCTTTCTTTTCTGAAGTGTGGAGTGTTTATCATTTAGTGTGTATGTAAGTATATGTCTTTTTAGTTTTTGGTTAGATTTTATATACAGAATGGTTGCATTTCAATGTTTCATCTCCATATTTACATGTCAGTCTCTAATGTGGTCCCTAGGTCTACCCAGGAACTTAGAACCCTGAAGCTCTTCCAAAATTACCAGAGGCTACAAGGATACCAGTAGGACCTACCCAGTTCTAACTTTAAACCACAAGTGCTCAGCCTTCCCCATCTTTCAGAATCCATTCTTTTGAGCCATTAAGCCCATTAGTCATGAGATGACAAACAACAATCTGGATTTTTTTTTTTTTTAGTGCTGTGGATCAGAACCCAGAGCCTCCCGTGCATGCCAGGCAGATGCTCTATTGCCACATCCCCAGCCTAATTTGGATTTAAATGTTCATGAAAACAACTTCCCACATATGATCTGCATGTAACTTAAATGATCTTTTCTTTGGCTAGTTTTCATTCAAAGGACTACTTGCAACTATTTGAGATGTTAAATTTGAGACAGGTACTATGGTTTGGATAGAGTTCCTCCTCCAAGGGTTCAAGAGATGGAGGATTGGTCCACAGTGGGGAATAGGACATATGGTGGGCCTGTTAAGAGTTGGAGCCATGGGAGGTGACCAGGTCACTTGGGGTGCTGCCCTTGGAAGGACCTGATGTAGTTCTCCTGAGTGCCTAGCAATAGAGGTGTTATTAGAGAGCAAGCCAGGTGCCTTCTCACTCTGGCTTCCTGTCTCACTGTGTGATCTCTCTTGCATGAGCTCATCATGATGACATACACTATCCTGTAATAGAGCCAGAGGGACCTTCATCAGAGTTGAGCAGATGTCAGTGCCATGCTTTTGGCCCTCCAAAACTCTGGGCCTAACAAACTTCTTTATCAAGTACCTAGACTCAAGTCTTTTGCTTTAACAGTGTGGAAATGGACTAATATAACAGGTGTCTACTTAAATTTAAGCTACTCCTTACAGATGACAGTATGTAATCATGAGTATTATAAGATTAATCTATAGTTAGAACTATCTTTTTACAGAACCTTGGTCATATGATCTTATCTTTCATCTGGAGTGTAACCTGAAGCAGAATATTAGACATGTGCTTCCAAATGTAGCACTGAACTTCTGGAAATAAAAGATCAGCAAGCTATAAGCAGTGAAGCATCACTATTAAAATAGTTACAAAGAATATTAATAACAATAAAAGGCCAATTCACCAGTAAGATACAACAGAATACATATGCATATAATATCTGAGTACCTAAATATGTATAAAGCAAACCATGATAGAACTGAGGGAGGAATAAAAAGTAAACAACAGGAGATTTGAACGCCCTACTTTTCAATAATGGACAGACCACCCAAACAGAAAAATCAACAAGGAAACAAGGGTTAAACACCACCAAAGGGGCTGGGGCTGTAGCTCAGTGGTAGAGCGCTTGCCTAGCATGCGTGAGGCACTGGGTTCGATCCTCAGCACCACATATACATAATAAATGAATAAAATAAAGATCCATCAACAACTAAAAAAATTAAAAAAAAAAAAAAAAAAACACCACCAAAGACCAAACCGACCTAACAGATAATATAGAACCTAATAGTAGCAGAATGTGTACTCTTCTCGAGCACACGTGGAAGATTCTCTAGGACAGATGACAAAACAAATCTCAACAAATTTGAGAGATTGAAATCATAACAAGCATCTGGTCTGACCACCACAGAATTAAAATGAAAAGCAAGAGCACAGCAGATACTGGAAAACCAACAAATATGTGGAACTTAAACAACTAACTCTTGAAGAACCATAAATGGGTTTATGACCAGAATATGCCACCTCAAAATGTGCCTCTTTGTCATGTGGATTTTGAGCTAAAGGACAGAATGTGCAGAAAAAGCATGAAGCTTCAAAAAGAGGGCACAATTCCTTGCGGAAAAGAAACTTACATTTATGAAGAAAATTTTCATTTGTAGATATATTTCCCTCTAACTAAGAGGAAGAGGATAGTCAACTTGTATCCATGAGGAAGGAACGAACTCAAATGTGCACGCCAAATCAAACCTTATTAAACAACCCCGGCTTACCATACTTTCCCTGGTCATCTTTCCATAACCTGTTTTCCGGGCCCAGAATCGCCAAATCCCTATTCCTTTGTTTGAGCCTAAAATAGCATTTAAAGGCCCAAATTCTAACCACCCAGGTGGGTTTCCCATTAGCCGGGTGCTCCTGTAACCAGAGTTCTAGGAGGTCAATGGACTAAGTCTGGCAACCTGTCCCAAAAGGCCAATCTGAGAAATAAATGATGGTGATGGCAGGAAAGTAATTTATTCTTCCTGCAGGCACCGTGGGGAGAAAAACAACAGTCTAGTCACTGAAAGTCTGCCTTTGAGGGGTCAGCAACGGTCTTGGGCTCATGCAGCAAGGGTCTGAGGTTTGCACAGCTGGCGACCTTCATCAGGCCGAGGCCTGTGGATCACTATCTCAGAAGTCAGGTAGGGCCTTGTCCAAGATAAGGAAGCTGTTGGTACCTGGGGGATACTTTCAATTCTTCTCACAAAATGTTTATTCCTCAGACCTGTTGTTCCTGGATCCTATCTTTAGTTATGCATGGGGAATTTGTAGGCCTGCAATGCCAATGCTATTCCCTCTCCTGTGTACACGTACAATACACATGTTAATAAGCTTTTTTTTTTTTTTCTTGTTAGTCTGTCATTGGGCAGTCTGATTTACAGGGGCCCAATTGGAAAACCTAAAATGAGTAAAGGATATTTTCCTTGCCTACAGGTGAAAGCAAAAGTCAATAGGAAAATCAGAGACAAAAACAAAAACAACACACGGCCAGGTGTGGTGGTGTACACCTGTAATCTCAGAGGCTCAGGAGGCTGAAGTAGGTGGATCACAAGTTCAAAGCCAGCCTCAGCAACTTAGCAAGCCCCTAAGCAACTCAGCGAGACCCTGTCTCTAAATAGAATGCAAAAAGTGGGCTGGGGATGTAGCTCAGAGGTTAAGTGCCCCCGGGTTCAATCCCCAGTACCCAAAACCACCACATAATTTATGGAATATGGCAAAAAGAGTAGTGAGAGAGAAGTATATAGTGACAAATATCCATATTAAAAAATAAAGATTTCAAATAAACAACCTATTTGACACCTCAAGGAAACAAAAAACTAAGAACTAAGCCCAAAGTTGGGAGAAGGAAGTAATAAAGATGAGCGCTAAAACAAAATGGAGAATAGAAAACACTAGAAAAAGAAAAAATTCTTAAAGACATGGGGCATGAAGAGCAATTTTGATGAGGGATCAGAAGAGATGATTAGGGATAGGCTGGAATTTCTCAGATTATTTATATCTTTGTAATCAGAATACTGATAGAAATATGGACAATAACAGCTATTCTGGTACAGTTTTACAGGGAAATGAACGAGGTATTGGAAACCACCATCAAGGACATCCTCTGTACAACCATGCTCTAGGGCCTTAAAGACAGAACCTAAGAGCAATGAACCAGGATATCTGGTAGGAGAAATGCCTATGTAGCACAGTATCTAAGCTACTATGTGGCTACTTTTAACCTGTGTAGAGAGAGATGCAAGAGCAAAGAAGTAACTTAGAGTAAGAATTTATCACTAAAGGAGAAGCAAAGCAGAAACACTTGGAAAACTCAGCCTGGCCATATGAATCAAAAGCCTATTTGGGAGAGAATACCAAAGGTGTGGCCAAGGCAAAGACTCTTGAGGCTAGAAGGGAGCCAGGTGCCACTCATCAAAACAACAGAAGAGGGGACACAGGACTTGGCTCAATGGTACAGCACATGCCCATCATGCTTGAGGGCCAGTGTTCCATCCCCACCACAAACACAAGAAAGACCATGCCCTTGCCCACCAAGGGTTTAATGAAGTCTTCCAGGCTGCCTATCACAGGATGTGAAGGTCTGCAAGGCACAGAAGAGGCTTCCTGCCCAGAGGTGCTTTAAGTGTAGGTCCCCAGTATTCCAGCTGCTGTTCAAATGGGCCCAGGTGAGGCGCAGCCTACCACTCTAGAGGGTTCAAGCTGCAAACCTTGGCAGTGTCCACATGGTGCTTCTTGCCAGCCTGCAGAGTGCAAAACCTGCGGAGGCACAGATCCACAGAGATTTCAATGGATACTGAGGACATACTGGTGGCCCAGGCAGAGACTTGTAACAGGGATGAAGTCACTGCTAAGAGCTCCTATTGCGGGATACACCTTCTACAGAGATGACGTACACGATTATAGAAGTCCCCTAGGATCTATGAGCGATTGGTTCTAGGACCCCCATAGACACCAAAATCCATATAGATGTTTAAATTCTTCACATAAAATGGCCTAATTTTTGGATCTAACTTAAGCAATCCTTTTATATAGGTCATTTTTAGATGACTTACATTACCTAAGACAATGTAAATGCTGTTTAAGTAACTATTACACTGTATTGTTTAGAGAATAATGATAAGAAAAAAACATCTATACATGTTTAGTACAAAAAAAATTTTTTTAATGGCCCCTGGTAATTCAATCCAGGGGTGCTCTACCACTGAGCTACATCCCCAACTTTTTTTTTTTCCTTCTTCTATCTTTGAGACAGTCTCACCAAATTGCCTAGGCTGGCCTTGAACTTGCGATTCTCCTGCCTCAGACTCCAAAGTCACTGGGATTACAGGCATATGTCACCACATCTAGCTCAGATATAGGTTGACTGAATTCCCAGATGTGAAACTTTGCAAATATGAGGGGCCAATTATATATGAAAAGATGCTCAATACCACTAGTCATCAGGAAGTGCAATTAAAACCACCATAAGATATGACCTCATAGCAACAGGATAACTTGTCAAAAAAACAAGAGATGAGCATTGGAAAAGATGTGGAGAAACTGGGACTCTTGAACACTATTTGTGCAAATAAAAAATGGTATAGTTGTTATAGAAAACAGTAGGGAAGCTCCTCAAAAAATTAAACAGAACTACCAGAAACAGAATTATGATCCAGCCCTACCACGTCTGGGTAAATTTGTCTAGAAGAATTGAAAATAGGAACTCCCACATTCACTGAAGCGTAAGTCAAAACAGCCAAGATGTGGATACAACTTAAGTGTCCATTTACGGATGATGTTTTAGTCACCTTTTTGTTGCTGTGACAAAATACCAGAGAAAATCAATTTAGAAAAGGAAAGATTAATTTTGGCTCATGATTTCAGAGATTTCAGTCCATGGTCACTTAGCTTGTTGACTCTGGGCTTGTGATGAGGCAGAACATCATGGCAGTGATGGTGTGGTGGAGCAAAGCTGCCCACCTCATAGCCAGGAAAACAGAGCACAAGGGCAGGCCTGGACATTACAAACCTTCTAGGGCATGCCACCAGTGACCTCTAATTAGGCCCTACTTCCTACAGTTCCCACTACCTCTCAAGAATCTACTCAATTATGAGCACTTCAGAGATTAATCCATTGATATGAAAGCCTTCAGGATCTAACCACTTTCCAAAAGCCCCATCGCTGAATGATGTTGCATTGGAGACCAGGCCTTCAACACAGGAGCCTTTGGGACACATTTCAGATTCAAGCTATAGCAGATGGATAAAGAAAAGGCAGCACACCTATAATCTCAGCAACCTAGGAGGATGAGGCAGGATGAATGCAAGTTCAAGGCCAGCCTCAGCAACTTAGCAAGACCCTAAGCAATTTATTTAGCAAGACTGTTTCAAAAAAATTTTAAAAAGGGGGTGGTGGTGGTGGGGGTGCTGAGAATGTGGCTCAATAATTATGCAACCCTAGTTCAATCAAAACAATAAATGCGTCAGGTCTGCAGCACAATAAATTTAATAATTCATGAAGAACATAGCCCTTCTCTAGATATAATGAGGATGTATCGCTTCTGTTTCAAACTTTCCAAGAGGAATGCAACTGTTAGGTGCTACTGATTACAGACAGCATAATTTATACACAAAGCCTAAAACTCTATACAAATTTTATATAACTGCTGGGCATGGTAGTACATACTGTAATCCCAGAAATTCTGGAGGCTGAGGCAGGAGGGTCACAAGTTTGAGGCCAGTGTCAGCAATTTAGCAAGACTATTTCAAAATAAATAAATGAAAGGGGGGCTGGGGTTATGGCGCAGTGGTAGCGTGCTCGCCTAGCACGCGGGAGGCACTGGGTTCGATCCTTAGCACCACATAAAAATAAAGATATTCTGTCCACCTATAACTAAAAAATAAATATTAAAAAAAAATGAAAGGGGCTATGGGGTGAGACAGGTCCAGTGCCTTGGATTTAATCCCTAATATGGCAATAATAAATAAAACCCCGAAACAAAGTTGACATAACTAAGAGCTGTGCACGAGAGCCCCATCATTCTAACACTCATTGTATACCTTTAAAAAGTTAAAATACATGTTTTTGAATCTATTTAAGAATATATATAAAAAAATTAAGAAAACTCCAAACTCCATGTTTGATCACCAAGAGAATCCTCATGTATAGACACAACTTGTATATGTAAATAGCTTTTGTTTAGTTCTTGGTGATTTTACTTAATTTAAATCCAAGTAAAATTCCTCAATGATACATTTGTGTTAATTTTTATCTTGACCGTGCCTGAAATATATTGAACTGTTTACACAGTTGAATTGTTTTTGTAATTATCAGCAAAATAAACTATAAAATTTATCCTCAAAGAAAGAAGTCTTTTTTGTGGGAGGAGGAGGACAGCCTAAGGATGGAACTCAGGGCCTCCCACAAGCTAAGGGGGAGCTCTACCACTGAGCTGTGCCCCTCCCCCACAAGTCTTAAAATGTTAATCTTTGACTCAGTGCTTTGCAAGTGTTGTTACAGAAAGCCATGAAAATTTTGTGTTGTTAATATTAGATCAAGTAAGCGGAAAGCTTAAATATTAACTTTTACCTTCTTGGCCCTTCAAAACATTTTACTTGCATTTTAGGCCATGTTATTTTATCCTATCTCTGGTAAGATACTTCACATTACCCAACAGATTATAATGCAGAAATGGTTTTACAGCATTATCTTTTAAAACACAATAGGCCTTGAAGGAAAGTAACTTCTAACTAAAAACGTTGATGCCTTGAGGAAATGTACTTGAAAATTATACCAAATATGTGTATGTAAGTATTTGTTCAGGTGTGTATGTGGTGCTTGGGATTGAACCCAGTGCCTCACACAAGCTACGTAAGTGCTCTGCCACTGAGCAATGTCCCAGCCCTTTAATTTTTAATTTTGAGACAGGATCTCTGGAAGTCACCCAGGCTGGCCTTGAACTCACCATCTTCTACTCCTCCTGCCTCAGCCTCCTGAGTAGCTGGGTTTACAGGTGCACACCACTGTGCCCAACCTGAAAATTATATATATGGTTTTTTATAAATTATTTAAAAAATGTTTTTTAGCTGTGGATGAACACAATACCATTTATTTATTCATTCATTCATTTTTATGTGGTGAAGATTGAACCCAGTGTCTCTCATGTGCTAGGCAAGGCTCTATCACTGAGCTACAACTCCAGCCTGAAAACTGCATTTTGAAGTAAGCTATAGATCAACGCATCTACCTATAATTCTTATGGAATTACTTATACTCTTCTAGGATACCAGTATTCTCTCTAATCAGTATTAGAGGTTTTAGATTATAGTGAACAAATGATTTTGGGAATTAAAAATGCATAAAAGATCCTATTTATACTAAATAGTCATATACTGGTTGTTCACACCTGTATTTTTACCCAAGTACTGGGCATGAAGCCAAGGGTCTCATGTGTGCCAGGTGAGTGCTCCACCACTGAGCTACGTCCCGGGAAGCCTTTGTTCTTAGATATTAAAGATCCTAACCTAAGTGTTAAAAGATCAGTCAGTTTATAGTTCAATTAAATTTTATTTGTTCATGTTACCTTGAGGTTTTGATTGAAAATTATATTGTCAAGATGGCATACAAATGTTCACAATTCAGTATTAAACTACAGGTTGGAGAATATTCACTAAACAGTGACTCAGCCAAGTGCTATGAAAGAGGACTGGTGGCTTTTACTGTGTGATTTGCACCTTAGACTTTAAGTGCTAAATCTCAGAACTTAAACACCTTTAGGCTGGTTTGACAATGTTTTACTATCTTCATATCCTTTTTTAAAGTCTCTCCCTTTTCTTTTACTGTACCTCATTTCTACAATGAAGCAGATTTTAATCTTTAAGCTCTTTGGCTATACAGAAGACGAACATGCCATTTCCTAACTGAAAATTTTAACTCCTATCCTTGGCACAGCCCTCTCAGTCCTCTTTCCCTAGGAATATCTATGGGTTCTGCTATGTCAGTTCAACTTTCATAGTACCTTTCACCTGAGGTACTTTGAGATCTTGGGAGGTTCAGATAAGTAAATGATGGCATATGAAAACTTTGATTTTATTGTTTGTTTCAAAGAAGACCACTTAATCTACACATCATTAGGCTCAGAAAAGTGCCAGGGGCAGTGGCACATGTCTGTAATGCCAGTGGCTTGAGAGGTTGAGGCAGGAGAATTGTAAGTTGAAAGCCAGCCTCAGCAACTTAGTGAGG
>PVHX01024036.1:0-24717 GCA_004024805.1 Geosciurus inauris
TGTAGAGACAAGGTCTCATTGAGTTGCTCAGCACCTCGCCCTTGCTGAGGGTGGCTTTGAACCACTGATTCTCCTGTCTCAGCATCACAAAGGGCTGGGATTACAGGCGTGCACCACTGCGCTGGGCTATATTGTATCTTTGTTTTTTTTTTTTTTAATATTTTTTAAGCCGGGTGTGGTGGTGCACGCCTATAATCCCAGCACTTAGGGAGGCTGAGACAGGAGAATCGCAAGTTCAAAGCCAGCCTCAGCAATGGCGAGGCACTAAGCAACTCAGTGAGATCTTGTCTCTACATAAAACACAAAATAGGGCTGGGGATGTGGCTCAGTGGTCGAGTGCTCCTGAGTTCAATCCCCAGTACCAAAAAAAAAATTTTTTTTTTAGTTGTAGATGGAAACAATAGCTTTATTTATTTATTTTTATGTAGTGCTGAGGATCAGACCCAGCGCCTCACACTTGTAAGGCATGCGCTCTACCACTGAGCTACAGCCCCGGCCCTATTGTATCTTTTTTTTTTTTTTTCCTTTGGTACTGGAAATTGAACTCAGAGGCACTCTACCACTGAGCCACATCCCCAGCCCTATTGTGTGTTTTATGTAGAGACAGGGTCTCACTGAGTTGCTTAGTGCCTCGCCTTTGCTGAGGCTGGCTTTGAACTTGTTATTCTCCTGTCTCAGCCTCCCTAAGTGCTGGGATTACAGGCGTGCACCACCGCACCCAACTCCTATTATATCATTTTTTTAAAAAATTTTTTCTTAGTTGTAGATGGACATAATGTCTTTATTTTATTGCTTTGTATGTGGTGCTGAGGATCGAACGCAGGGCCTCACGCATGCGAGGCAAGCGCTCTACCGCTGAGCCACAATCCCAGCCCCTATTATATCATTTTTGAGACAGGTTCTCACTAAGTTGCTGAGGGTCTCACTTAAATGCTGAGGCTGCCCTCTAACTTGTGATCCTTCTCCCTCAGCTTCCTGAGTCAGTGAGATTACAGGCATTTATCCCAACACTTAGTGCCTCATTTGTTTTTTAATTTGTAGAACTTTATGGCATTTAGAAAAGATAGCAATCAACAATCACATTTTCAGATTTAGCTATCATTTGATGGAAGGCATGCTAATAATGAACTCATCCTTATATTTTCATTTGGACATTGCAGAAGGCAGCTGTTAAAATGAGCAACCAAATTTAAAATTTCAGGTATTGTCTAGAATATAATATACCCCTTGGAGGTTATTTTAGATGATATGTCTCTCGGATTTGTCTAAAGGTAAGTTGTACGTATGTATGATAGGTTATGGTTCTTTTGAAAGAAACCAGGATATTTAAAAATTGTTATCAAAAAAGACATTTAGCTTGACTGGGGTGGGTAACTCAGTGGTAGAGGGCCTGCCTGGTGTGTATGAGGACCTACATTCCTGAGCACTACAATAGAAAGAAAGAAAAGAAAAGAAAGAAAGAAGAAAAAGGGGAAGAAGAAGAAAAGAAAAGAAAATTCAGAAAGAAAGGAAGGAAAGAAAGAAGAAAGGACATGAGCTCTATTTCTGTTCTCAAGGATCTCAACTATATAGGAGGTTAAGTCAATCATTATACATTGCTTACTAGAGTACAGATAGAAAGAATATAGCAAGGGCAATAATAGTGTACAAAATACCACAAGAGTACAGATGAGATTTTTTGTTTGGAGGAGATCACATTAGGTTTAGTGAAGCAGTTGAAATTTGAGTTAAATGTAGGAAAATGGATTTAATTTTGATAGGTAGAAATCGCATGCAGAGGGCTGGGGTTGTGGCTCAGTGGTAGAACACTTGCCTAGCACGTGTGAGGCACTGGGTTCGATTCTCAGCACCACATGTAAATAAATAAATAAAATAAAAGTCCTTCAACAACTAATAAAAGTATTAAAAAAAAAAAAAAAAAAGAAATCGCATGCAGAACATTTCAGACCCAGGATGAACATTTTGAAGAGACAGGTAGAGATGAGGAGTATTGGAGGACAGGTAGAATGGTTAGTGATCAATCCCAATTGGCTACAGAGTAGGGGCAAGGAGGGAGTAGCAAAAAATAAAACTGAAAAAATAAATGAAATGATATCCAAAAAAAAGCCTTCAATTTAGTAGAGTTTGGTCTTTGTTCTTTAGAAAGTGAATAGTGCCACAAGGGCTTAGCTTCATTAGCTACCTTCCTCCCACATGCTGATAGAAGCCACCTCCAAACTGAGCATGGTGGGGCATGCTTGTAATCCCAGCAACTCGGGAGGCTGAAGTAAAAGGATCTCAAGTTCAAAGACAGCCCTAAGCAACTTAGTGAGACCTTGTCTCTAAATAAAATACAAAAAAAGGGGTGAGGATATGGCTCAGTGAGTAAGCATCCCTGCATTCAATCCCAGGGGTGTGTGTGTGTGTGTGTGTGTGTGTGTGTATAGCCATGTCCAAATATAATCATCATCATCATCATCACCACCACCTAACCTGGATATCATATTTTCACAATATTATTTAAAATTCAAATAAAACTTTAGAAAATATTGCTATTTTCTTAAATTCTGTAACATACAATCTAATAAAAACAATGTTTACTCTGCACAAATAACTTCATTCCATGTCCCTTTAGCATCTCTGTTTTCTGATCAGATTGCCTCCATTAAATCCCTCCTGAGTAGAAATTTGGGAGCTGCTCTGCATGTGGGATTTTTAGTTTTTGTTTTTATTTATGTTTTGGTGCTGGGGATTGAGGGGGGCTTCATGGATGCTGGGCAAGCGCTCTACCCTTGACCTATATCCCCAACCCCTGCAAGTGGGATTTTTAGAGGAAGAAATAATCTACTTCAAAGCCTGGGCAATAATGGATGTCTGATTCTGTTCTGCTTTTTTTTGTAATAGAATACCAGCAGAGTGCTTGGGACATCATAGTTTTTGCTAAGAATCTTTAGTGCAAATGTACTTTGTAGAACATGAAGGGAAAACAAAGAACATTGTAATGGCTTTGCTGAACTGGTTTTGGCTCATTTCAGTACCAGAATCTTGACTAGTATCCAGGTTTTGCGTTAGATATTGGTCTGTCTGTCTGACTGACTGTCTCTCTCTCTCTCTCTCTCTCTCTCTCTCTCTCTTTCTTTTTGCCACTGAGGATTGAACCCAGGAGCCCAGAGGTGCTTTACTACTAAGCTACACTATACCCCCAGTGCTCTTTTTTATTTTTTTGTTTTGAGATAGATTTTCATTCAGTTGCTGAGGCTGGCCTTGGAATTTGTGATCCTTCTGCCTCAGCCTCCCAAATCACTAGGATTATAGGCATGTGCAAGATCCTGGCTAGATCATGTATCCTTTTGTAACAATATATAAAAACGTTCTTCAATCAGGACTTTATGAGGGTAATAAAATAATTCATAGGGAATAATAATGCATAATAGAACAATAATTACATGCAAAGATCACAGTAATTTAAGTATGTACCTGTAACTACTAATACTATCCAGTGGAGTTGTTTTTTTGTTTGTTTTTGTTTCCATGGGTTGAACCCAGGGGCACTTAACCACTGAACCACATTCCCAGCCCTTTCTATTTATTTTTATTTTTATTTTTGGTACCAAGGATTGAACTCAGGGGCACTCGACCACTGAGCCACATCCCCAGCCCTATTTTATATTTTATTTAGAGACAGGGTCTCTCTGAGTTGCTTAGTGCCTCGCTATTGCTGAGGCTGGCTTTGAACCCACGATCCTCCTGTCTCAGCATCCCAGACAGCTCGGATTATAGGTGTATGCCACTGCACCCTGGCTCCAGTGGAGTTTTGGTATAAAATTCTCTGTGCTCCTTAGTAAGTCACAGTTCTGTTTGGATTTCCTTTCTTCAATCTGATTACATTCTGAATTTCAAATTGTTCTTTCCCACCAATGTTTGTATTGATGTTTGTAACTTCCTTATTTTAAGGCCATTATTGTTATTTGTACATTATTCTTATTTGCTATTCATACAACTAAATTTAATTTAAATTACTAAGCTTTATCATCCGGTATCTGGGCTGTTTTTGTTCTGTCAACTTACTATGCAAAACTTCTGCCATTATTTACTTACTAACTTGACAATAATATCTAAGCAGTGTCTTCTATCTTGAAAACCTGTGCTTGGCCAAGACCACTGTTGAGCTGTGGCTGATAAGAGAGATAAACTTAAAACCTCACAAGTCATTTCTGTATTCTCATTTAGGCTAAAAACAGAAATATTTCAGACAGAATATACACTGGTGGCAATTTCTGTCATGCTTGACCAGAGGCAGTTCTTTTGGGGATGTGCCCAAGTTTAGGAGATGGGAGACAGATGAGCAGTCCGGTAAGAAGTCAGAGATATCTGGTAGTGTTCTGTGAGAGTGGCATCTCACTGCCTGCAGAAATTAGAGGTAACATCCAGATCCGGGTTATTGTTATTACACCTGGAAATTTTTTTTTTTTTTTTTTTTTTGATACTGGAGATTGAACTCAGGAGTACTCAACCACTGAGCCACATCCCCAGCCCTATTTTGTGTTTTATGTAGAGACAGGGTCTCACTGAGTTGCTTAGCACCTCGCCCTTACTGAGGCTGGCTTTGAACTCGCGATTTTCCTGTTTCAGCCTCCCAAAGTGCTGGGATTACAGGCTTGCGCCACCGCACCTGGCTTGGAAATTATTTTTACTTTAAGCAAAATTAAGTATTCATATATTTTATTTGAGCAAGACTGAAAGTAGTTTGATTCTTTTAAATAATTTATTTCACTAGACTGAAGTAGTGATGCATCTCCTTGAATCTTCTAATTGTCTTATATACAATATACAAGTTATTTATCACAGCTTTTCATTAACCTTTATTCAAGTCTCATGGCAATAAATGTAGAAGAATCACATCATTTTTTGTAGTGTATGACCTCATATGAATTGGGTTTGTGTGACCGTTTTTTTTCCTGGTTGTCTTTAAAGGATGGGCTTGTAAAACTCAAATATTTCTACAGGTTTATGAATACTGAGATACTCTTCTGCTTGTCTGTCTTTGATATAATGTTATTTCAGCTGGGCGTGGTGATGCACGCCTGTAATTCCAGCAACTCAGGAAGCTGAGGCAGGAGAATCGCAAGTTCAAAGTCAGTGTCAGCAATTTAGCAAGGCCCTAAGCAACTTAGAGAAGACCTGTCTCTAAATAAAACATAAAAAGACGGTGGTGCAAGCCTGTAATCCCAGTACTTTGGGAGGCTGAGACAGGAGAATATCTAGTTCAAAGCCAAAGCCAGCCTCAGCAACAGTGAGGTGCTAAGCAAGTCTGTGAGACCCTGTCTTTAAATATTTATTTTTTTTAGTTATAGGTGGACAGAATATCTTTATTTTATTTTTATGTGGTGCTGAGGATCGAACCCAGTGCCTCCCGCGTGCTAGGCGAGCATGCTACCACTGCGCCATAACCCCAGCCCCAAGACCCTGTCTTTAAATAAAACACAAAATAGTGCTGGGATGTGACTCAGTGGTCGAGTACCCCTGAATTCAATCCCCGGTACCAAAAAAAAAAAGCCTGGGGATGTGGCTCAGTGGTTAAGTGTCCCTGGGTTCAATTCCTGGTATGAGATAATAATAACAACAACAACAATAATAATAATAATCATGTTATTTTACCCTACTTCATTTTGGTATTGAGCAAATCAAACTCTTTCTGAAATTGGGTGTTTGTTGCCTGGTTAAACAAATTGGCTGCCCCATGTCATGGCTGTAATCACAAACTTGAAGAACAATGTTAGATGCATGGTATTATAATATTGCTTAAATTGTGTGAGTTTTTAACATTAGAATAATAGATATATTTAACATGAATTATATGAACTAATCACATTGATTATTCTAGTTTATAAAGGAAAGTATCTATGGATTTGCATCATTGAGGTAAAACTAATATCCAAGAAATAAATATATTTAATGTTTTTACCTGTCCAAGATTGTTGCCAACTATTTGCATAAAGTTTTTAGAGTGCTTATAGAATTTATTTAGTGGCCAGGGTTGTGGCTCAGTGGCAGAGTGCTTGCCTAGCTTGTGCAAAACCCTGGGTTCCATCCCAAGCACTGAAAAAAAGAAAAAAAGGATTTAGATACTAATGAATATTTACTTTGTGAATACAAACTTAAATAAAAAAGCTAAAATGTACAAGAATATCAAACCAAAGCTGTTGACTAAATAAGACTTCTAATTAGATAAGAGACCTCTTCTGCCAACTTAGAAAATCTTCTCTCTTTCTGATAAAACATTGGATTGTTGTGCAGCAAACTTAATTCTTTCATCTGAGAGTACAAAATGTTTTATTCATGAATGCCTCTATTATCACCACCTTCTTTGGTTATGAGAACCAGGAACATAGATCCACTTTTAAACATCTCCATTTTTACATATTCCTGCCTTCTTTTTTCCTGTTCCAGAAAAGGAATCATCCTGACCTTGATCCCATCTCCTCCTGCCTATTCTAGAACTTTGCTCTGCCTGGAAGTTGTTTTCTTTTCTTTTCTTTCTTTCTTTCGTTTTTTTTTTTTTGTTGTTTGTTTGTTTGGTTTTTTTTTTTTTGTTTTTTGGTACTGGGAGTTGAACTTAGGGGTACTTGACCACTGAGCCACATCCCCAGCCTTATTTTGTGTTTTATATAGAGACAGGGTCTCACTGAGTTGCTTAGTGCCTCACCATTGCTGAGGCTGGCTTTGAACTGGCGATTCTCCTGTCTCAGCCTCCCAAAGTTGTTTTCTTTTCTTTCCTAATTCTTTTGTGTTTTTTGGTTATAGAGCTTGGGGCAAGGCTGAGTCTGACAGTGAGATTAAAGCAGCTAAATTGTTGGGGAAAGAAGGATGCTTAGGATGAGAATTTTGCCAATTGACAGCCCTTATCCTTCTGGCCTTCTCAGCAGTTTTGATTTTATTGATCATTCTCTCCTTCCCAAAGTTCTTCATACTGGGACTTCACACTGAGAGAGCACTATTCAGATATTCAGCAATTATATTGCACTCCTTCTGAAATTAAGATGCTGACTCATACTAGACCAGAGTGTCAAACTCTATGAAAAGTTCCTTACGTGCATTATCTCATTTCATTCTCAATCAATTCAGTGAGATAAGTACACTAGTATCCCAATTTAAAGATAAATAGTAATTTGCTTAAGATCACACAGGCGCAGTGGCACTGCCAGGCGCAGTGGCACAAGCCTGTAATCGCAGCACTTAGAGAGGCTGAGACAGGAAAATCACCAGTTCAAAGCCAGCCTCAGAAATGGCGAGGCGTTAAGCAACTCAGTGAGACTCTGTCTCTACATAAAACACAAAATAGGGATGGGGATGTGGCTCAGTGGTCAAGTACCCCTGAGTTCAATCCCCAGTGCAAAAAAAAAAAAAAAAAAAAAATCACACAGACAAGAGCTGGGCATGGTGGCACACACCTGTAATCCCAGAGACTTGAGAAGTTAAAACAGGAGGATTGCAAGTTTGAGACCAGCCTCACCAACTTAATGAGGTCCTTAAACAATTTAGCGAGACCCAGTCACAAAATAAAAAATAAAGCCAGGCATGGTGCCACATGGTTGTAATCCCAGAAGCTCTGGAGACTTAGGCAGGAGAATCGCAAGTTCAAAGCCAGCCTCAGCAACAGCAAGGCGCTATGCAACCCAGTGACACCCTGTCTCTAAAAAAAATACAAAATAGGGCTGGGGATGTGGTTCAGTGGTGGAGTGCCTCGGAGTTCATTTCCTGGTACCAAAAAAAATAAGAAATAAAAATGAAATAAAAAATAAAAGGGGTTGGAAATGTGGCTGAGTGTTTAAGCAACCTGGGTTCAGTCCCCACCTCCAAAAAAAAAAGTTAAGATCACATAGGCAAGTGAATGACAGAGTAAGAAATTTACACTCAATTGTGTTAGACATAAAAGTCTGCATCCTTAAACATTTAAGTGAATGTAAGACTACCACCTATGCCAGGTGTCATGTTGGGACCTGGAAATCCAGAGGTGAAAGAACTGAGTACACATGGAACTGTGGTATAGTGGACAAATACACTAAATAGATGGAATGTGGTAATTTTTTTTTTTTTTTTTTTTTTTGGTGCCAGGGATTAAACTCAGGGGCACTTAACCATTCAGCCACATCTCTAGCCCTTTTTGTCTTATTTTATTTTGAGATAGGGTCTCACTGAGTTGCTTAGGGCCTTGCTAAATTGCTGAGACTGGCTTTGAACTCTTTTTGCGGGGGCGGGGTACCAGGGATTGAACTCAGAGGTACTGGACCATTGAGCTACATCCCCAACCCTATTTTGTGTGTTACGTAGAGACGGGAGTGAGGCTGGCTCTGAACTTGTAATTCTCCTGTCTCAGCCTCCCAAAGTGCTAGGATTACAGACAGGCATGTGCCACTGCACCTAGCTGGCTTAGAACTCTTAATCCTCTTGTCTCAACCTTCCGAAGCACTGGGATTACAGGTGAGCACCATCATACCTGGCTAGAACGTGATGATTTTAATAGTGGAGGTATTATCCAATGCAATGGGGTCTTTTGCTTGCTCAGGGAATTTAGCAAAGACCTTGAAGAGAGAAGCTGGTACCTGAAGGAAGAGTAATAGCATGCAGCATGATTAAGGGAGGGAGGGAATTCCAGGCACAGGAAACAGCAGGAGCAAAGGCATGGGAATAGCGAGTCTCTTGCATTTTAGGTGTTATCAGAAGTTCTGAATGGCAGGAACACAGTGTCTGGGGGAGGTCACAGGAGATGAATCTGGCATGTCAGTCAATTGCCAGTCTGTAAAGAGCTGTATTTATTTATTTATATTTGGTACTGGGGATTGAACCTAGCGGTGCTTAACCAATGAGCCATATCCTCAGCCCTTTTTTTATTTTGAAAGAGGATCTCATTAAATTGCTTAAGGCTTCGCTAAATTGCTGAGGCTGGCTTTGAACTTGCAATCCTCCTGTCTCAGCCTCCTAAATTGCTGGGATTATAGATGTACCACTGCAGCTGGCTAAGATCTATATTTATTATCATGGTTCATTCATGGTTTTTCATCCAGTGTTTCATAGTAGTGTTCTTCATCATTCTCCCCCATCATTTCCTCATCCTTCAATTGTTATTTAGATATTAGTATCTCTCAGTGTTGTTTTCCATCTTACATTTTCGTCCCACATATTTATTTTTTTTATTTTTTATTTTTTTGTGGTACTGGGGATTGAACTCAGGGGTACTCGACCACTGAGCCACATCCCCAGCCCTATTTTGTGTTTTATGTAGAGACAGGGTCTCACTGAGTTGCTTAGTGCCTCACCATTGCTGAGGCTGGCTTTGAACTCGCGATTCTCCTGTCTCAGCCTCCCTAAATGCTGGGATTACAGGCTTGAGCCACCGCACCCGGCTTCGTCCCACATATTTATTTCTTCCCAGTCCAATCATCCATTTCTATAGCTTCCATTATCACAATAAGATGATGTATCCTCAGTCAGTATCTTTAGTGCTGACTCTCCCTTCTTTTAATTAGTATATTTCAAAGCAATTTACTGTGTAATGCATAACTCAAGTATTTGTTGTCTCAGGACGGAGTTGGCCAATAGAAAAGCCATTCTGCACTGAAGAACTTACATTTGGCTGAGACTGTTAGAGGAGGACAAAGGATATCATGGGAAGCTGGGTGTGGTGGCTCAGGCCTGTAATCCCCGCACTTTGAGAGGCTGAGGCAGGAGAATCTTGAGTTCAAAGCCAGCCGCAGCAATGGCGAGGTGCTAAGCAACTCAGTGAGACCCTGTCTCTACATAAAACACGAAGTAGGGCTGGGGATGTGGCTTAGTGTTCAAGTACCCCTGAGTTCAATCCCCAGTACCAAAAAAGAAAAAAAAAGAAAGAAAACATGAAAACGGGCTGTCAGCTTCCAAATTGGAGTGTGGGAGAAGTGGAAAACAGGGGAAAGGATTCTAAAGCTGCATATCTTTTTCAAAGGAGAGATTAACAATGCAATTGTGAACCTTGAAATGAAAGTGTCCGGATTTATTATGTGTAGCTAGCAACTCATAAGCAGGTGTGATGGAAACCGGGTGGTAAGAATTAATAGAAAAGATACCAAAAGCAAGTCATTGTTTGAGCAAGTGAGTCACCTGGGAGCATGCTAATCCAAACTCACGGCATCTAGCGTGAATTCTGAAAGTGAGTTTCTCCTGGAAGGGAAATGAAATTATCAGACAGGGAATTTACATATCTATTTTTTGGGGGGAGGAGTTCCCGGGGATTGAACTCAAGGTACTTGACCACAAAGCCAGATCCCCAGACCTATTTTGTATTTTATTTAGAGACAGAGTGTCACTGAGTTGCTTAGTGCCTATCTTGTTGAGGCTGGCTTTGAACTCCTGTCTCAGCCTCTCAAAGTGCGGGGATTATAGGCAAGCGCCATCACGCCTGGCTTCCTGTGATATCCTTTGTCTTTCTCTAACAGTCTCAGCTTTCCTAGGCAGTGGGATTATAGGTGTGTCACACTGTGCCTGGAGGGAATTTACATATCTTGCAATGTATTATTGTTGAACTTCATCTGTTATGTTTTTCAAATTTAACATGAGAAAAAGTAATCTCACAAAAAATTCATTTTATTAAATTTCTTGGCTCTGCAACACATTGTTTGAGTCATTTCTAAACAGCAATAGCATTTAGTAAACTGCTTCATGGGGCCAGGTGCAGTGGTGCATGCTTGTAATCCCTGCAGCTCAGGAAGCTGAGGCAGGAGGATTGCAAGTTCAAAGCCTGCCTCAGCAATTTAGTGAGGCCCTAAGCAACTTAGTGAGACTTTGTCTCTAAATAAAATATAAAAGGGGCTGGAGATGTAGGTCAGTGGTTAAGCACCTCTGGGTTCAATTCCTGATACCAAAATCAAACAAACAAAAAGTTTTAACTGTTTCGTGACTGCTTCGTGGCTGTAGGGATAGCTCCAGCAAGTTTAATATAATGCATTTTTTCTTTAATTCTCTTTTAATTCATCCATACTTCCATCCCCCAGAGTAAATGAATTAGGACCACCTAATAGTACCTCTTTATTAATTTCACCTAACACGTGCAGACACACAGGCCCATATACACAATGGCTACTTCCTACTCACGTGGTCACATGCAAACGTACTTAAAGTGTTTCCACTAATTGTGGCTTAAACCATAGGACATCACCATTTCCCTAAAAAGGAATCTAGAAGTTATTAGTCCTAGTGTTGTTGGTTTAGTGGCTCAATAATATTAGAGATTGAAGCTTCTCTGATCCTTCTACAATGCCATCCCCAAGTGATAGCCATGTCATCCCTTTTGATCACAAGATGCCTGTCACATTTCAAAGCACCTTGTCTTCACATAATGATATCCAAAGGAGAAAGCAAAGTCAAGGGAAGCTGTCAGATGGTGATGGTGATGAAGGTTTCTCAGGGGCTCAGGTATAAAGTATGTGTTTAGTAAGAGTGAGGCTCTGGGTTCAGCCTTTCTTGCCTTCCACAAAATGGTCTTTCCCTGTTCACATCTCTTATCAAGGAGTTAAGTCTTTCCGGTAAGCCATCCTGCAAAAACATTCCTTTCACCTCATCGTTAAAACTGGGTTATATACCCAACTCTAAAAAATTCTAACAAAGAAGAACAGATGCCATGTGCTGAGGCTGGATTCATCACTGTCCAACCAAAACTGGGTTTTGGTGGGAAAATTAGAGAGGGTGGTAGGCAGTCAGTCAACAATGTCTGCTATACCTACACAGGACTGTTGAATTGTGGAACTCATGAGCCTGGAGTTAACGTACTGACGATTACCCATTAGGCTTAAAGAATGATCTTATATTCAGTGGAAGGACAAGTAATTTTTAGTTCTGTTCCTATTTAGCTACCTTCATGAGTACTTGATAAAAACCTCATGGACCAGCTGGGCATGGTGGCAAATGCCTGTAATTCCAGCGGCTTGGGAGGCTGAGACTGTAGAATCGTGAGTCCAAAGCCAGCCTCAGCAACGGAGAGGCACTAAACAATTCAGTAAGACTCTGTCTCTAAATAAAACACAACATAGGGCTGGGGATGTAGCTCAGTGCTTGAGTATCCCTTAGTTCCTCCCTAGTACCAAAAAACCAAAAAACAAAGACACCTCATGGTTAATGTTTCCATGGTGATCAAAAGCATCGCCATCTAAGAGCATTTCTTTACAACCTAACAAAAAGGATACGGTTAGGTAATGATCATAAAAATAAATAAATACCTTTGACAATTGATTTGAATGTGTTCTGCAAAAATTTATTCTTCAATGGATATGATATATACATTGTATTGCTAAAATTATATCTGGGTGGGAGGCTGAATCAGGAGGATCACAAGTTTGAGGTCAGTCTGGGCAACTCAGTGGGCCAGGGGATGTAGCTCAGTGGTAGAGCACTAGCCTAGCAGGCACAAGGCCCTGGGTTCAATCTCCAGCACCACAAAAATAAATAAATATATATCTGGGTTTAATTTTTTAAATGTCAATAGAACCAAGAGCTTCCTTTCAAAATCTATAATTTTTAACAATCTGTTAGAGGTGTTCTATACAACAATTCCTACAGGAACTATTGTTTATCTTTTCAATTTGATTAGTTATGCTAAGATAGAAAAAGTCTTTAAGATGTGGTGTTATTGATTGATTCAAGAAATATTTGTTGGATGCCTAATATTATCAGGCAGTTTAAAGTGTTAAATATACAACAGTGACAAAAATGAAGTCCTGGCCCCCGTGAAGTTTCCACTCTAATAGAGGAGGAAGAAAGAAAATAAAAACTTTTTTATACACACACACACACACACACACACACACACTACTCTCACCCATTAGAATGGCCACTGTTTTTTTTTTTTTTTTTTTTAAACAAAATAAAACAAAACCCTAGATAATCATGTGTTGGGACGGATATAAAGAAATTGAAACCTCTGTGCATTGCCGATGTAGTGTAAAGTGGTGTAGCCATTGTGGGAAACATTATGGAGTGCTGAAGTTGGAGTTTTAGTGTCTCGCAAGTGTCTATGTGGAAAATGCTTAGTCCCAAGAGCGGCTTGTACTACTGGCCTAGTGGGAAATCTTTAGGCCACTAGGATTGTGCCCTTGAAGGAGATTGTAGCTTCTTTCTCCCTCTTTCAGTCCATGACCATACATTCTACACCTTGATTTGTTGCCTTACTAAGGCCCAAAAGCAACTGGGCCAATTGACCATGGACTTGGACTTCTGAAATCATAAGCTAAAATAAATATTTTTTCCTTTTAAGTTTATTATCTCAGGTATTTTTTACAATGACAGAAAGCTAACACTGAGGTTCCTCAAAAATTAAAACCAATGGGCTGGGGATATAGCTCAGTTGGTAGAGTGCTTGCCTCACATGCACAAGGCCCTGGGTTCAATTCCCAGGACCACAAAAATAAAATAAAATAAAATAAAATAAAACCAGAGCAGCATGCAGTAATACAAGCCTGTAATCCCAGCAACTCCAGCCTCTGGAGGCTGAGGAGGACTTCAAGTTCAAGGCTAGCTTTGGCAATGTAGCAAGACCCTATCTCAAAATAAAAGAGTGGAAAGATCTGGGGATGTAGCTCTATAGTAAAGTGCCTCTGGATTCAATTCCCAGTATCAAAAAATAAAAATAAAACTAGGACTACTCAGTCCAACAATCCCTCTTCTCGGTATATATATGAAGGAATTGAGGGGTCTCAAAGAGACACTAGTGTACTCATGTTCATGGCAGCATTACAACCAAAAGGTGGATGAAAGTTGGGCGTGGTGGTGCAAGCCTGTAATCCCAGCACTTAGGGAGGCTGAGACAGGAGAATCCCAAGTTCAAAGCCAGTCTCAGCAATGGCGAGGCGCTAAGCAACTCAGTGAGACCCTGTCTCTACATAAAATACAAAATAGGGCTGGGGATGTGGCTCAGTGGTTGAGTACCCCTGAATTCAATCCCTGGTACCAAAAAAGAGAAAAGGAAAGAAGCCTGACACATGCTATACCACAGATGAATCTTTTTTTTTTTTTTGGTACTGGGGATTGAACTCAGGGGTACTCGACCACTGAGCCACATCCCCAGCCCTATTTTGTGTTTTATGTAGAGACAGGGTCTCACTGAGTTGCTTAGCGCCTTGCTTTGAACTCGCGATTCTCCTGTCTCAGTCTCCCTAAGTGCTGGGATTACAGGCTTGAGGCACCGCGCCCGGCTCACAGATGAATCTTGAAGACATTATACTAAGTCAGTCACAGAAAGACAAATATGGTATGATTCCACTTACAAGAGGTACTGAGAGCAGTCAGATTCAAAGACAGAAGAATGAGGATTGCCAGGGGATAGGAGAAAGGAGAAGGGAGTGTTGTTTAATGAATGTAGAGTTTAAGTTTTGTTATGGTCTTGCAGATTGGATCCATAACAATGTGAATTGACTAAACTGAAAAATGAATAAGATGGTAAATTTTGTTATGTTATTTTTACCATGATTTAAAATAAATAACTAAGCTAGGTGCCACTGCACATACCTGCAATCCCAGTGGCTCAGGAAGCTGAGGCAGGAGGATCACAAATTCAACGACAGCCTCAGCAAATGGTGAGACGCTAAGCAACTCATTGAGACCCTCCCTGTCTCTAAATAAAATACAAAATAGGGCTGGGGATGTGGCTCAGTGGTTAAGTGCCCCTGGGTTCAATCCCCAGTATAATAATAATAATAATAATATTAATAATAATAACAATAATAATAATATAAAAATTTAAAATGTCAGACAGTAATAAGGCAATGGAGAAGATAAGAAAAGATATAGGTGTGCAGAGCACATGGGAGGGGTGGGAAGATTGACTTTTTATACTTGGTGATTAGAGAACACCTCCCTGATGAGGAATAGTCAAGCAGAGGTCCCAGGTATGTGAAGGAAGGAGCACACATCTGACAGAAGAGCATTTTAGGCAGATGTTAAAGCAAAGGTAAATGGTAAAAGGGAAGGCCAGTTGGTGTGTTCTGGGAGTAGCACTAGAACCAGTTGTGGCTCCAGCAGAGTAGGCAAGTAGGAAAGTGATAGAATGAAGTTCCTAGAGGTGGGGGTGGATAGATCATGTTTCAGGTTATGACAGTATAAGTATGCATAAGTGCATCCTGGTATGAATAAAATATGAGTTTTGTATTTCTCTGTAATTGCAGACATCCTGTTTATTTGAAAGCAGGTGCTTCTATTGACTTAAGTTACCTGTATTTTTGTTCTCTATACTTCTAAATGTGATTAATGGGTGAATGTTTGTAGGGGAGCACACTACTAAAAACATTTTTTTAAAAAGTGGGAAGAACAAGCAAACGAATGAATGAATGAAAATGGGCAAAGAATATTGATGGAAAATGCAAAAAAGAAAAAGAAAGATTTAGCATGAATAGACCACATTCAAATACGTTTTACATTATTTAGTAGAGGTATAGCCTTTGGAAAGTTATAAATCCTTCTGAGTCTCAGTTTCATCACTTGAAAATCATATCATGTACTATGGTTGCTGTAAGGATTGAGATCTTGGAAATATAGCACATAGTGTATACCATTAATTGTCAGGGAGTCATTAATCAAATAAATAAATAATAAATGTTACACCTCAGCAACTAGCAAAAGAACAAATTCAGCCCAAAGTAAGTAGAAGGAAATAATTATGATCAGAGAGAAATCAATGAGACTACAAAAGCAATTGAAAAGATCCATGAAGCTTATAGTTGGTTTTTTGAAAAGATTAACAAAACTGACAAACCGTTAGCAACTAAGAAAAAAAGAGAGAAAACACAAATGAAAGAGATGTCATGGACAGGCTCTGTGGAGCATGCCTGTAATCCTAGAGGATAGAGAGGCTGAGGCAGGAGGATCATGAGTTCAAAACTAGCCTCAACAATGGCGAGGTGCTAAGCAACTAAGTAAGACCCTTTCTCTAAATAAAATACAAAATAGGGCTGGGGATGTGGTTCAGTGGTCGAGTGCCCCTGAGTTCAATCCCTGGTACAAAAAAGAAAGAAAGAAAGAAAGAGATGTCACAATTGTAACAGAAATCCAAAGGATCATTAAGAAACTATTATGAGCTGGGCACAGTGGTACATGTCTCTAATTCCAGCAACTTGGGAGGCTAAAGCAAGAGCATCCAAAGTTTGAAGCCAGCCCTAGCAACTTAGCAAAACCATCTCAAATTAAAAAATAAATGAAGCCGGGCCTGGTGGCGCACCTCTATAATCTCAGCACTTTGGGAGGCTGAGACAGGAGAATCGCAGTTCAAAGCCAGTCTCAGCAACTGCAAGGCTCTAAGCAACTCAGTGAGACCCTGTCTCTACATAAAAAAACACAAAATAGGGCTGGGGATGTGGCTCAGTGGTTGAGCACCCGAGTTCAATCCCCAGTATCAAAAAAAAAAAAAGAATTGAAGCTGGGTTCAGTAGTGCATGCCTATAATCCCAGAAGCTCAGGAGGCTGAGGGAGGAGGATTGCGAGTTCAAAGCCAGCCTCTGCAAAAGTGAGGCACTAAATAACTGAGAGACCCTGTCTCTAAATAAAATATATAAAAGGGCTGGGAGTATGATTCAGTGATTAAACTCTTCTAAGTTCAATCTCTGATACAAAATTAATAATAATTTAAGTTCATCAGTAATTTTTCTCTTGTTTCTTCATGCATGTATATATATATTTTTACAGAATTAGGTAGACTAGATTAATAAACTGTCATGATTTTTGCAATTAGACTTTTAACTATCAGAAAGCCTGTTATTTTCCACTGATACAGATCAAGCATTTAGCTCAAATTAAACATTTTTTTAATAAATAAATGAATTATTTGTCAATTCAGAAATTCACCATCATTTTAAATCAATGTAGCAGAACTGGGAGTGTAGCTCGATTACAGTGCTGTGATGTGAGGTGATGTGTGTAATATACATATCTGCATGTGTAGCACAGAATATGAAACAGAAGAAACTGATAACGTTGCCTTCCTTTATGCATGAAGAGTAGGAATTCAGTGTTAACCCTCCTCACAGTCTCTCCTAAGAGAAGATGCCTTATCTTTACTAAGCTCTCTAATTGGCTCACTGCTGGGGCTTGAGCAGTTAGATAGAACACATTCTTTAGCAAAGTGAGTAGTGCAAGCATGTTTTCCATTACTGAATTTCCTGTTTCTAGTAATGTTCAGGACCAAACGCATCCCCAGGATGCCTAGGAACCATTCCTTCTTCCATTTCAGAGTCATTAGTAGTCAAGAGCTGCTTACTAAGAAGATATATGAAGAACACAGTTAGGGGCATGTAAAATCAATTAAAGACAAGCTACCTGCCACTGCAAAACTGGAATCCCCACTTTTCCTGTGATACAGACATGGTCTCCTCCTCATGTTCTTTTAGGATTTCATGACAATTTCTTGGTTTCCAAAGCCACTTAAGGTAATGACAATTAATTTCCTTTTTTTTTTTTTTTTTGGTACTGGAGATTGAACTCAGGGGCACTAGACCACTGAGCCACATCCCCAGCCCTATTTTGTGTTTTATGTAGAGACAGGGTCTCTCTGAGTTGCTTAGCACCTCGCTGTTGCTGAGTCTGGCTTTGAACTCTCAATTCTCCTGTCTTAGCCTCGCTAAGTGCTGGGATTACAGGCTTGTGCCACCGCGCCCGGCTATGACAATTTCAATAAATGTTTTCTTTCCTTTATTAAAAGGTGTCATGTGTATTTAAAAACAGAAAAAAATAGAGAAGTAAAAACAAGTCTTTCTTTGTTTTACCATTCCCAAATGTTTCAACATTAGAAATTGGTTTCCATTTTTACTTTTATAGTACTTTGGTGGTGTGTGCAGGAAGTAATCTGGGCATTTTGCCCATTTTGGTTTAATTTTTGTTTATTTGTGAAGTGTCTTAGATTGCATTACTCTTCTTAGATTATTATTGTTATTAGCTGTTAGCAATGTTATAATGTTTTCTTAACTAATCCAAACTTGAAGCAACAAAGAATTCATTCCCCACGATGATCTTTTATGTTGTCTCAATTATGAAGAAAGGATGCACAGTGGAAATACAACACTAACTATAGTTAATTTAAAATTCCCTGGATTGATTGTGGTTCTTTTTTTTTTTTTTTTGGTACCAGGGATTGAACTCAGGGGTACTCAACCACTGAGCCACACCCCCAGCCCTATTTTATGTTTAATGTAGATACAGAGTCTCACTGAGTTGCTTAGTGCCTTGCCTTTGCTGAGGCTGGCTTTGAACTCGCGATTCTCCTTAAGTGCTGGGATTATAGGCATGCGCCACCGCACCCAGCTATCATGTCCATTTTCTGATCTTTCATACTGCTTAGTACAGAAAATTTTTTCAATAAGCATGATAAATAAATTTGTGTTGACTGAGTAATGCCAGATTTTGAAATGGGACTCATACATTGAATTACCTTAACTTCATGCAAAGCCTCCTTGAGGAGACCAGGGGTGCTATTTATGCAATATTTCTTATTCTGTGTCTCCCTCCCCTCTCCCCAGCTACTTTTAACTCTGTTGGCAGATTTAATGTGGATAATTTGTCTGGATATTATTTCTACTAAATGTTCCCAGAATCCTATCTTTCCTTTTAAGTTTCAGATACGGAACAAACCCATATATTACCAGTACCTTTCAGGATATCTTATGAGCCATTACCTGATTTAATGACTTAATAGCTACTAAATTTATCTTAAATTTAAATAAAAGCTAGAACTACAAAATTATAGAGGGTTTAAAAATATCAGTTCTTCACTTTCACAGGGAAGGAGGTTTTAGCCAGAACTACAACTAGTTCTCAGCTAGTTGCCACCTGAGTTTGAGGGAAGGATTCAGTCCTTGCCCAACCGATTTCCTTAGTTTTTGGTATTATGTGGATTCTCAGTTATCTTCAACATGGCCTCAGTAGATAACTTGGGCTTCCTTCTAATCTGATGGTTTGAGTAGTTGGATGATGTACATGAGGATTAGCTTCCAACTGTGCAAAAACAGGAAGCTGCAGAGAGCTTTCTTGAGGTTTAAGCCTGAAGCTAACAGAGGTTAAATTCTGATATATTCTATTGTTCAAATATGTCACAAACAAGAAGAGGTTGCACAAGGGTGTAAATAGCAGAACGCGAGGTTCCTTTGTTTCCACAAATAAAGCTGACTGCTACACCATTCATTTAATACAAATATTTTGCTACTGTTGCTATATAAGAGAATATTTACTTATTAATTCCACAGTTACCAAGCATCTATCTTTTTCTTTTTCTTTTTTTTGGTGCCGGAGATTGGACTCAGGGGTACTCAACCACTGAACCACATCCCCAGCCCTATTTTGTGTTTTATGTAGAGACAGGGTCTCACTGAGTTGCTTAGTGCCTCGCCATTGCTGAGGCTGGCTTTGAACTCGCAATTCCTGTCTCAGCCTCCCAAGGTGCTGGGATTACAGGTGTGCACCACCATGCCTTGCTCCAAGCATCTATCTTGTGTCGTGGCCTATAATAGGCACTGGGAAGACACAAAGACATACAAGATCCTTGCCCAGATGAAGAAAATATAGGGCACTTAAGTAATTTCTAAAATTTGTTACTTGATGGGTGTTATGAGAATTGTAAGGGCTATATGCTGGCATTATTTGGCAGGGTATTCAAGAAAGGTTCGAGCCAGGTGCGGTGGTGCACGCCTGTAATCCCAGCACTTTGGGAGGCTGAGACAGGAGAATTGCAAGTTCAAAGCCAGCCTCAAAAATGGCGAAGCGATAAGGAACTCGGTGAGATTCTGTCTCTACATAAAACACAAGATAGGGCTGTAGATGTGGCTCAGAAGTTGAGTACCTCTGAGTTCAATCCCTGGTACAAAAAAAAAAAATAGGGTTCGAATTGTGAGATTACAAACAATACATTCTAGCTGGGCGCAGTGGTGCACACCTGTGATCCTAATGACCTGGGGAGGCTGAAGCATGAGGATTACAAGTTCCAGGCCAGGCCAGCAATTTAGTGAGACTTTGTCTCAAAATAAAAATAAAAAAGGACTTGGGAAACTGGGTGCAAGGAATTCCTGTAATCCCAGTGATTTGGGAGGCTGAGGCAGGAGGATTGGAATATCAAGGCCAGCCTCAGTAATTTAGGGAGGCCCTGAGCAAATCAGTGAGAGATCCTGTCTCAAAATAAAAAGGAAAGGGACTAGGGATGTAGTTCAGTGTCCCTGTACCCGTCACAAAAGTACATTCTATAGATTAGTGAAAGGAGAAAAGTGGAGTGAAATTAGGCAAGGAAAAGTCTGTTTTGTCTGGCTATGAAATGATACGAAGTACTCAAAGTGGTAAATTGCAGTGGAGGAAGCACTGAGGTGAAAGAGCCTGGTATTGCATGTAGACGCGAGTGTGTGTGAGAGTGAGATGCTGCGCCTGGGCTGCTTCTTCCCTGTTCTCTAACAGGGACACTGTAGGAGCTTTCAATAGCAAGCGAGACAGACATGCACTTGATACCGTGCATCTAGGGATTGACCTTCATTCTTGAGGTTATCAGCAAAATATGTAAGAGATTCCAGAGAAGGAGAGGCCAATCAGCTCTGCAGGGATACTTCTCAAAGCTATCTTCACTCACCCCTCTCATACTGGTCCCTGGGTGGGTTAGGGAGCAACTTCCTCCCTATTCCCCTCCAGTCACTCTTCCTGATAAATCTGTTGTGCTCCTGTCTTTGAGAGCATAGGGCTAACTTTAAGTATCTTTTAACTAATTGGATTTTTTTTTTCTTTAGGGGAAGAAAATAGTAAGAGAGCCAGTGATTTAATTCAAAGATGAGAAGTTCTCAGAAAAATATTTCTTAGTAACACCTTGTCATTGTTGAATATACACGTTATCTCATTTCTTATTCAAAGTAGAAATTGTCATCAGCTGAATGTTTTTTGTTTTCCTTTTTTCTTTTTGGTGCCAGAGATTGAAATCAGAGGCACTCTACCACTGAGCCACATCCCCAGCCCTATTTTGTGTTTTATGTAGAGACAGGGTCTCACTGAGTTGCTTAGTGCCTCACCATTGCTGAGGCTGGCTTTGAACTCATGATTCTCCTGTCTCAGCCTCCCAAAGTGCTGGGATTACACGCTTGCACCACTGCTCCCGGCTGAATTGTATCACTGTTAATCCTAGGGGGTTCTTTCTAACTCTTAGAAGCCCAGGTAAATGTCAGGTTAATTTTCATAATTAATGGCTTCCTTACTGACTTTTTCCCCCAAAGTTACAGTTTGCCCTGAGTTAGAAAAATGGGCTACTTTAGATTCAGGCCTATTTTTAGCATGAATGTTCACGTAAGGTTCGAAAACACTAATACGCTTTCTCATGAATTTGTCAGGGAAGTTTGATTAAAGTATGGAAGAGTCATAAAATATATTGTTTTTACATCAAAGTAATAGATGAGCTGGGCTCGGTGGCGCATGCCTGTAATCCCAGCACTTAGGGAGGCTGAGACAGGAGAATCTTGAGTTCAAAGCCAGCCTCAGCAACTGCGAGGCTCTAAGCAACTCAGTGAGACTCTGTCTCTACATAAAACACAAAATAGGGCTGGGGATGTGGCTTAGTGGTTAAGTGTCCCTGAGTTCAATCCCTGGTACCCCGCAAAAAAAGTAATAGATGAAAATGTAATCCTTGCAGTATTATTTTTTTCGCCCTCAATGAGAATGATCAGGCACTCTTCTGTGGACCCTCTTCTTGGCTTTTCCTCCTCTTATCTCTTGCTGATTGAGAGATCTTTTCTTCCTCTTCTTTTCTGCTGACCGTAGTTTTTTTTTTTTTTTTTTTTCTCCATTCTGGTCCTGCAAGCACTCTACCAGCTGAGCTGTATCCCTAGTCCCTTGACTGCAAGATCTTTAGGCACAGGTTTGATCCTGTTGTTTTGTTGCCTGAGACTATCAATGATTCTCCATTGTTTTAAAGATAATGTCCATTCTTTTTAAAAATTTTTTTTTTGGTACTGGGGATTGAACTCAGGGGCACTCGACCACTGAGCCACACCCCCAGCCCTATTTTGTGTTTTATGTAGAGACAGGGTCTCACTGAGTTGCTTAGCACCTCGCCATTGCTGAGGCTGGCTTTGAACTCGCGATTCTCCTGTCTCAGCCTCCCTAAATGCTGGGATTACAGGCTTGAGCCACAGCGCCCGGCTGTCCATTCTTTTTTTGAGTACTGGAAATTGAACTCAGTGGTTGGTGCTCAACCACTGAGCCACATGCCCAGCCCTTTTTTAATTTTTTATGTTGAGACAGGGTATTTCTAAATTGCTTAGGGTCGGGGCTGGGGTTGTGGCGCAGTGGTAGCGTGCTCGCCTAGCATGCGTGAGGCACTGGGTTCGATCCTCAGCACCACGTAAAAATAAAAAAAATAAAGATATTCTGTCTGCCTACAACTAAAAAATAAATATTTAAAATAAAAAATAAAAAAAAATAAATTGCTTAGGGTCTTGCTAAGTTGCTGAGTCTGGTTTTGAACTTGTGATCCTTCTACCTCAGCCTCCCGAGCCACTAGGATTACAGGTAGGCACTACTGTGCCGGCACTCCCATTTCTTTTTCTTTTTTACATTTTGAGTCAAAGTCTTGCTAAATTGTTGAGGCTAGCCTCAAACCTGAGATCCTCTTGCCTCAGCCTTCTGAGTTGTTGGGATTATAAGCATATGCCACCAGGCTGGGCCAAATCCCCATTCTTTTGTTTTGGTCCCAGAGACCGAACCCAGGGGTGCTTAACCACTGAACCACACACCCCTGCCATTTTAAAAATATTTTATTTAGAAACAGGGGACAGAGTCTTGCTGAGTTTCTCAGGGCCTCGTTAAATTGCTGAGGCTGTTTAAACATTTTTTCTTTGAAATTTTTTTTTAAAAATAACTTTTAGTTGTTAATGGACCTTGATTTTATTTTTTATATGTGGTGCTGAGAATCGAACCCAGTGCCTCACACATGCTAAGTAAGTGCTCTACCACTGAGTCATAACCCAGCCCCCGAGGCTGGTCTTGAACTTGCGATCCTCTTGTCTTAGTCTCTTGAGCTTCTGGAATTATAGGCATGCACCACCATGCCCAGTTCAAAATCTCCATTTTTTCTTTTTTTCTTTTTTTGGTACTGAGAGTTGAACTTGGGTACTTGACCACTGAGTTGTTTAGCACCTCAAATTGCTGAGGCTGGCTTTGAATTTGGGATTTTCCTGTCTCAGCCTCCCAAAGTGCTGGGATTACACTTGTGCGCCACTGCGACAGGCTCAAATTACCCTTTCTTTTTTTCCTTTTTTTTTTTTGGTACTGGGGATTGAACTCAGGGGCACTCAACCACTGAGCCACATCCCCAGCCCTATTTTGTGTTTTTTTTTTTTTTTTTTTTTTTTTTTTTTTTTTTTTTTTTTTTTTTTGGTACCAGGGATTGAACTCAGGGGCACTCAACCACTGAGCCACATCCCCAGCCCTATTTTGTGTTTTATGTAGAGACAGGGTCTCACTGAGTTGCTTAGTGCCTCGCCATTGCTGAGGCTGGCTTTGAACTAGCGATTCTCCTGTCTCAGCCTCTCAAAGTGCTGGGATTACAAACTTGAGCCACCGCGCCCGGCTCAAATTCCCCTTTCTTAACAGGGTTTCTAAGGCTCTTTACTGTCTGGCTGGACCCTCTATAGCAGGGTTCCAGGTACTTGAATACACCATGTTGTTTTCACTTACTCTGTTCCCTTTGTTTGGATTCCAAGCTTTCCCCACCTCTGCCAACTAAGGAGCATCTACTTCTCTTGAGGCTTAAGAGTCACACCTCTGTGGAGCTTTTCCTGAGTCTCTCAGGCTGAAATCATGTGTCTTTTGCGTTGCATCTACCTGTGCAGACTTTCATTGCTGCCACTGATGACAGTTTAACTCGCTTTGTTGCTTCAACATCTGTGACAGCTTTGGGGGCATGGTCAGTGTCTTATTCCTCTTATCTATAGTGTCTGGTATGGTGAATGATGCATAGAAGGCATATGTTATCTGAATTGCTAAATGAATAATTTTTTGGTGGATAGGGGAACCCTTCTTAATGAATAACAGTCTTGGTTACAGGCTGGTTCTTCTAGCTTGTTTCATTTTCCAAGTTCTCCCCACCAGCCTGCTTCTTTTAAATGTAGTTAGCTATCAGTATTTGTAGTCAAGGCTCTGTTCTGATGGAAAGGGGATGGGGAGTCAAAGCAGAGACAAACAGCTATTATCAAAGAAGAGAAAGCATTATTCTCTTAAGGGTTTTTATCACATATGACAACCACTTTCTCCCTAGCAACAACCATTTATCCTGTGTGTCTGTATCCAACAATTCAGCTTTGCCTTCTCATGCAGGCACACGCAAGAGAAAGAGATTAGCTCTACTCTTTTTTTTTCACCCCTGTACTGGGAGTTGAACTCAGGGATACTCTGGACCACTGAGCCACATCCCCAGCCCTATTTTGTGTTTTATAAGCCGTGCGCAGTGGCTCACGCCTGTAATCCCAGCACTTTGGGAGGCTGAGACAGGAGAATTGCGAGTTCAAAGCCAGCCTCAGCAATGGCGAGGCCCTAAGCAACTCAGGGAGACCCTGTCTCTAAGTAAAACACAAAACAGGGCTGGGGGGGCTGGGATTGTGGCTCAGCGGTAGAGCGCTTGCCTCGCATGCGTGAGGCCCTGGGTTCGATCCTCAGCACCACGTACAAAGCAATAAAATAAAGACATTGTGTCCATCTACAACTAAAAAAATA
>PVHX01024037.1:0-24701 GCA_004024805.1 Geosciurus inauris
GGGACTGCAAATTGGTGCAACCAATCTGGAAAGCAGTTTGGAGATTTCTTAAAAAACTTGGAATGGAACCACCATTCGATCCAGCTATCCCACTCCTCGGCCTATACCCCAAAGATTTTTAAAAAGCACATTACAATAAAGCAGTCACCTCAATGTTTATAGCAGCACAATTCACAATTGCAAAACTATGGAAGCAACCCAGATGCCCTTCAATAGATGAATGGATAAAGAAACTGTGGTCCATATACACAATGGAATATTATTCAGCAATAAAAGAAAATAAAATTATGGCATTTACAGGCAAATGGATATAATTAGAGAACATTATGCTTAATGAAGTAAGCCAATCCCAAAAAACCAAATGCCGAATGTTCTCTCTGATTAGTGGATGAGGATACATAAGGAGGATGGGAATGGGAAACATAGCAGAAATGCAGGAGCTCTGGATGCAGCAGGGGGGGAGGTGGGAGGAAAGAAAGGGTAATGCGTATAGTAATGATGGTTGATTGAGAGGGTCATTATTGCCCCTGGTGCAGGTATGAAGACACAAATAATGTGACTCTATCTGATTTGAAACCAGAGAATTGGAAAAACTGAGCTCTGTATATGTACTATGACTTGAAATGCATTTAAATAAAATAATTAAATTTTTTAAAAAAAGCTATAATCTTAATTTCCTTATAAAGACCAATGTAAAAATGCTTAATAAAATATTAACAAATTGAATAAATGATATATTGTGGGCAATTTGGGTTTATTCCAAAAGTGCAAGGATGATTCCATAACAGGAAATATGATCATATAATGATCCATATTAATACATCGAAGGAGGAAAAACACCTGATGTCATCTCAGCACAGGCTACAGAAGCATGTAATTAAATGCATACAAGTTATTACTAAAAAATTCTTTCTCAATGTCACATATATATACATACATGTGTATCTACATGTGTAGTTATACTGAATTTTGATTATTCAAAACTATAAAAACTCAGCAACAGGTAGTTGGTCTGATGAGTCCCTTGGAGACTAAATGGATATAATGACCATTCAAAGGCTGGAAACAGACCATGCTACCAAGAGAATACCTGGGGGCTGGGGTTGTGGTTCAGTGGTAGAGTGCTTGCCTAGCATGTGTGAGGTACTGGGTCCAATCCTCACCACTACATAAAAATAAATAAATAAAATAAAGGCCTTGTGTCCATCTGCAGCTAAAAAAATTTTTTTAAAAAGAGAGAGAGACTACCTAGTCTTTATAGCTTTTGTCTTCTGATCCAACCTCTTTATTTCTGGACTCTTTTTGGATGCCCTGGGCCATAAATAATGCCTATTCTCAAAACTCCCCCATAGTTTCCCAGCTCACAGACAATTCCTAGTCCCTACTCTGTCCTCCAAAGACCAATGTATGTTCATGATTGCTTTCCTCTTACCACCAATCTCCATCTCACTCACCTGGACCAACCTCCTGGAAGTTTCTAAAACATGCCAAGGTTCTTTCTGCCTTGGAACCTCTAAGCTGGGAACTTGGGAACTCTGAACCTGCTGGCAAATTTCTTCCTCAAGTTCTACAATGGCTCACTCTCACTTTATTCCCTTGTGTGACCATACTGTCTCAAAGAGCATCTGACCCCCCAATGCTCTATCTCCTCCACTTTCTTCATATCTTGACATATTATATATTTATACATGTATTGTCTTCTCTGCTACCAGAAAGTAAGTTTCATGAGGTTAAACACTTTTTACAATATCATTCACTGCTACATACTCCAGAACCTAAGACAGCACCTGGCGGATAGTAGACAGAGGTTAGATGTGTTGTTGAAGCAAGAGAAAGCCCAACGCTAGATTTAAACAATTAGGAAATTTATCACCTTGCAGAGCAAAATCTCAGAGGTGGAGTAGGCTTCAGGAAAAAAGCAGGGCTTTGGCTTTTCTTCCCTAAGATTTTCTCTCTTCTTTCCTCTTGCACATATCAGCTTTGCCTTCATGTAGGGGATGCCCTTAAGGTCACAAAAGGGCTGCAGCAACCACTGGAGCCACATGCTTTCTCTTCCGTGTCCAAGAGAGAGAAAGACTCTCTTTATAATGAAATGTCATTCCCTGCAATCTGATTGGATACCCTTAGTACATACAGCTGACCCTAAACCAATCACTAACAAGCAGGATGGAATCCCATGATTGGGTCACGTGAATCAGGACCCACCACTAGAGAAGAGCGTCAAGGTTGTGTGAGAAGCAGGAAGTAGAGGAAATGGAGTCTGGATAGACAAGGAAACACGTGATCACTAGTTTTCAGACTCCAAAGAAACTCCTTAAGCCCAGGGAAACTTTTCTTTCTCTCCCTCTCTCTTTTTTTCTTTAAGGACTAGGGATTGAACCCAGGACTCTGCCACTGAGCTACATCCCTAACCCTATTATTTTTTATTTTTTATTTTGAGACAGTCTCACTAAATAGCTGAAGCTGGCCTCAAACATATGATCCTCCTGTCTCAGCCTCCAGAGTCACTTGGATTACAGGCATACACCACCACGCCAGGCCCAGGGAAATCTTTCTGATAGACTAATCTATCCAGTGGCCTCCCAGGATCTTGAAACACAGTCATTTTGAAGGGATAGTTCTTGAGTCAAATACCACACTTCAATGAGGGAGCTGCCTCAAAATGTTTCCTCCTGGGAGAAAGAAAGCTAAACATGCCCTTTCCTTGGGAGAAGGAAATGAAAACAGCAAAACACACTTCAGACAGAACAGATTCACAAACTAGTATCAAAACACAAAAACATCTAGAAAGCAAAATACTCCTACAAAGAACTAAAGGTCATTTAATTCATATTCCAGCAATATGAATAAGATAGCAATTCAATGCAGGAGAAAATATTTTGCAAAATGAGCAAGGCTATAAATTTCTGAAAACACTACCAGATACCCTGAACTGTTAAACAAATGGTTTGACTAAAAGTTTGCTCCGTTATGACTCTTGCATCAAGGTAATTTTGGAGGAAATAGAGCCACATTAAAAACTGAAAAGCCTCCAAAATAGTCGCTCATTTGAATAATATTACAATATCCTACTTTACTTTCTGCAAAAACAGAAGCTGACTTCTAAGAGGTGGGCCCTGAGATTTGATCATTTTGTTCCATTGTGACTCCTTCACTGAGAGGCTTTAAATCCCACACAATTTATTTTCTTTGTAAATGCAGTGAAGGAAGCCCCAATAATTTTCTAATGCTGGAGGATGTAACACCACCCAGAGCAAAGACAAGTCTTTTGTTTCGAAGAGAAAAGATAAAGCTTTAAGTCTGATATTTTTTGTTTTCTTCTAATTGCCCAGCAAGTGTGTCTTCTTCAAATGGCTTTTGGTATTCCCATGACATGAACCCCAATGTTACCCAGCATTTATAAGATTTTTTATGAAAAGCGTGTACTGATTTTGCCAAGAATGAGAGGGAAGGGTAGATTTGAAGATGGACAATACTGGATACTAGCCAAGGAAATAGATTAACACACCAGCAGCAAGGGGCAGAGCCGGGAGCAGACTCTAGGTAGCAGACACCCGGCCCCTAGCTCCCTTTGCTTCAAAAATGCTCCTGTTTTTTCCTGGTCAGATCCCTTTCTGGTATGCATTCCTGTGCATATAGTTGACACCTGCTATTAAGCTACAAAAAAGTGCAAATTTAACTCAGGTTCCTTTAACTCAAAACAAAGTTCTGGTGAAGATTTAAATATCCATAAAGAGATGATTGATGATTGATTGATTGATTGATTGATGAATGATAGATGAAATAGATGCATTTTTCATATAATATACATGAGATAAAGTTGCTCAAAAGAATCACAACTGTTCTTAGCTCTACAAGAACTTCCCCCATTGTCCCTCGTTAAATGTGTGATGTCATGAATTGTGATCCCCACATCATTTCCTTAGAAAGTATAAAATTAAGTACTGAGCCTGGTGCAGTGGCACAATGCTGTAATTCCAACTACTCAGGAGGCTGAGACATGAGGATTTCAAGTTCCAGTCCAGCCTCAGCAAATTAGTGAGACCCCATCTCAAAATAAAAAAAACTTAGGATGTAGCTTAGTGGTCAGAGCACCCCTGGGGTCAATCCCTTGTAGAAAAAGAAAAGCTTAAGCTCTTAAGCTGTACCTCATGTTGCTCCTTATTGAAGGTCAATGATGTGGTACCAAAATAGAGTCCAATAAAAGAGCAGGTGGATTTTCCAGAGAGAGACCAACAAGAAGTTTAGACAGTATGCATTTCATGGTGTAAATTTTTTCTCTAAATTGGAAAGCAAGCCAGAGAGAGGATGGAGATGAACTGGGAGTTCACAGAAAATGAGTAAGGGTTTAATACACTCACGAAGGACCCTGATGGCTTGAGTTGAGTATAGATAGCCAAACTGCAAAAAGACTCAGATGAGCCTGAAGCTATACTTCTGCAGGGACACTGGTTCCCAGGTCTGCAGGAGTGTTCAGCAGCTATCAGTGGCCCAGGTCAGCAAGAGTGCAGAAAGAACAGTGTCATACTGAGCCCAGATTAGGAGGCCTTCAGGCCAGCTAGAACACTGGAGGTTTGAGAACACCCTTGCCCTTAAAGTGGGGAGGGAATGAGACAGGCGTGGGAAGCAGACAGATGAGGCAGCAAGGGACAGGAGAGGACTGACAGGCCACAGGGTTCTTGCATCAAGGGATATGCCACATTCATCTTTGAATCCCCAGCACTCAGCATAATAGATACTCTATATTATTGATTTCATGTAAAAATGAATGAAATGGATGAATGAATTTACGCACTGCCACGGGAACACATGCAAGCGTGCACACACACACAGAGCCTACATACCAGGGTCACAATTAGATAAAATTCATCATTATTATTCATCTTTGTTACCTATTTGGGCTCTTCATGGTTTCCATTGCTCCGTCCTTTAAAATCTAAAACTGTGACTCATGCTCTTCATACAGAGAATTTAAGCAAAGACAGGGATGTCTCCTGGGAAAGTGTCTCCTCTCTGATGAAAAGAGACCTATAGGTTCTCTTCCTTCATGATTCAGTAGGATGAGGGCATGATGCCAGGAGCTATGGCAGCCATCTCGCATGCAGGAGGGGACAAGCCTATGAATGAAAGTCAGTGTGATAACGAAGTAGATTGGTAAGAATAAGGCCCCTGGGTCTGACTGATGCACTAAATTAACCAATCTACAGATGCTTAAATTTATAAATGTCACTGTTCCCTGTTAGTTGCAGCCTCATCCCTTTTTTTAAAATATCTTTATTTTATTTCTTTTTTTAATGTGGTGCTGAGGATCAAACCCAGTGCCTCACGCGTGCAAGGCAAGCGCTCTACCACTGAGCCACAATCCCAGCCCTGCCCCATCCCTTTTGATCAGATAAGACCAATAGGAAGGAACTCCTTACCTGCAGCCTGTCATCACACTCTGCTATGATAAGGGAAGGAGTATGTCATTCATTAAAACTGAAATATTCATGTCTTTATGTTAGAAAGTTCAGAAGCACAATCACTGGGGGTTCATGAGGAAATCCCTGACAAGCAAATTCAAGAGAGAGAGATGGAAAACATAAAATCTAAGCCTCATTTTAGTCAATTAGCCAACCCTAGGCAACAAAACAAATTCACACGAAATGGTTTGCGATACATATTTGTTAGTCTTCCTTTATACAAGGCACCGGGCTAGACACTTTACACATACTCTTTTAGTCCTCAGGACAATCCTGTGGAGTGGGGAATATGAACATTCCCATCTTATAACTGAGGAAACTTGAGCTAACAATAACCATTGGACTCCCAGCTTGCTGTGAGTTTCTTCTGTGCTGTCTTAATCCTTTTGGTGTTAATGAAATAGACAAATATCTGAAGGTAAGAGAAAGAAGACAGAAAAGGAAGACTCCTCCAACAACCCTGCCACAATAAACCCAACCAGGGTCTGGATAAAGCCAATGTAAGAGAATAAGATAATATGGAAAAGTTGACTTTTAAGTAAGTTTCTCCCCAGTCCATTATTCCATTTCTCTCAAGCAGATTGCGGGGGAATCTCATCCTACTTCTTCCATGGCTGGATCCTGGGAAAGTCTCCCTAAGGATATTGACATGTTAGTGGAGCATTCGCCAGCCATTCCCAAAGCTTCTCTTAGGTAATTGGCCTTCTACCAATTCATGTTCATAAGCTGTCAATAAAATGTCATCATTAAAACATTAAACTTTGAAAAAAAATGCCTCTATGTCAAGAAATCACAGACAACACAGAGACATATTTACTTACTTCAGAGTTGCTGAAGTAAGTAAGTGACTATGCTATTTGGTCAACTCTTCAGCTAAATCAGGATTTCTATTATTCATAACCATGACTTTTGATCAAAGGAACAGACATGTAGCTCATCTTTCTGCACTCTTTTCCCTGGTAATTAAGCCAAACACAAATTTCATTATCTGGTTTCTAGTCACAATAATGAGCCACAGACTGTTCTGAAATCTCAGACATCAAAGTCAAGGATTTTTAAGTGAGGTTGTAGATGAATCTGAAAAGAATAGAAAATAATAGTAATAGTACTGGTTTTTAGGAATCATGTGTCAAAGGAAAAAAGAAAGGTTTTGAGTAGGAATTTCTCAATGCACTAAAGGACTTCCATAATCTCTCCCATTAGGAATGTCACTCAAATTCACTAAGGTTCCAAGATAGCTTTAGGATAATGTGGTGTCACATGGGGTTTTCCAGCCCTCCCTAAGAAATATTCTGTAACAGGCTTCATTTCTTTTTCTTTTTCAAAAAGTAACAACAGTTGTTACTCAGGGATTGCAAGTTGAACTCACTCTCCTCATGGGGCATGAAGAAAAATGTCTAAAAATACTCCCTACATGAAATTTTCATTTGATGATGAGGAGGAAAGCTGAAGGACTCCATCCACAACCACACAGGCATGTGTTAGCAAAGCCATCAGAGAGGACTAGAATCCCCAACTAAGCCAACATGTTCCAAAGTATTTATAAATCTACTTGAAAAACAATAATCAAAGCCACTGAGGGACAAGTGAAGGTGCGTGTTTTACATATGCCATCTATTCCCGGTAACCCCAGTAGTTTGGTGATATTAACCCCATTTTATAGAAAAAGGGAATATTATATTATTGAGGGTGGCATTTAAAATTTTAAATGTCTTAATCATTCTTGGTCCTACATACATATTAGCTTAGGCTTCACTTCAACTGAGAATTTTTAAATTAAAGACTTTATCAGATGAAATTATTCAGCATAAGAGAAATCCTGCATGTACACATGAATGAACACAAGATTTTTGGTGAAGTCACTGTTGGGTGAAGAGTTCTCAAACTCTTTGGTCACAGGATCCCATTATTCTCTTTGAAATTATTGAGACTTCCAAGAGTTTTTGAGGACCCCCAAGAGTTTTCTCTCAACATTTGCCATAGTAGAAATTAATCCTTGAGATTTTTTTTTTTTTTTTGTACAGGGAATTGAACTCAGGGGCACTCGACCACCGAGCCACATCCCCAGCCCTATTTTGCGTTTTATGTAGAGACAGGGTCTCACTGAGTTGCTTAGCACCTTGCCGTTGCTGAGGCTGGCTTTGAACTCGCGATTCTCCTGTCTCAGCCTCCCTAAGTGCTGGGATTACAGGCTTGCGCCACCGTGCCCGGCTAACCCTTGAGAATTTTATAAAGCATGGAGCTACTAGTTCATTTTAAATGAACAATAATAAACTCATTACGTGTCAACTTCCCTATATTCCAACTGTCCCGTTGCGTCCTTGTCTTTAATCTTCAGCTACCGCAAAGCACACTGCAATGAGTGACACATTACACTGCTTTTAAACCTCGTCTTTCAGCTCCTGGTCAGGAGGAAGTGTGAGCATGCCTTTATTCTAACCCCACAGTCAGCCCCTTGGGTCCTTCAGCTTCCAATCTTTCATTCTAGAATTCCAAGAAGCTTAATTTTATAGTATTATTCACACAAAATTACACAGCTGTATAAACAACAGAAACCAACATTACCAGACTTAAGAGAAATGAAGGGGAAAGCTGGAGAATAGGCTGTCATTTGCAGAGCCAAACTGACCTGCTCCAGATGACACTAGTTGGCCCTGGACAGTCCAGGTCACCACCATACTGGACAGGTCTGGCACCATCACCACTTGACACCAAGCTGCTCTGCTTGTACCTTCTCTAGCAGACATCCAAGCTCCCAGCAGAACCTCCATCACAGCAATGATGAAGGGATCTGAAAGCCTAGGAAAAGGGTAGGAGATGAGATCTGGATTTTCCCAAGGGTAAGAACAGGGTTCTCGTGATGGACAACTGAAAAATCTAATCATGGTACCAAACAAATTAATAGCACAGCTGAAATTGGGACCCCGTTTCCTGGCCATGAGTCTGGGCTCTCTCCTCTGCTTCTGGTAGGGTGTTCTAGCTCAGTGAAGACAACACATCAACACATCTATGAGCTTATCCCTGGCTAGAACTCAGATCTTCTGGCCCCAGTACAATAAATGCTGCAGTAGTAGTAGTAGTAGTAGTAGTAGTAATTATTATTATCATTATAATTATAATGTAAAAAATAATCATCTAGCTCCTAACTTCTATCTCATAAAGTCATAGCAATTTAGGGCTAGGAGGAACTCTTCCAAAGCATTAGATCAATGATTCTTAATATAAATATATCCAGAATGGGCCTGGGTAACTCTTCTGACCAGCATCACTGGCACAAATTTTTTTATGGCCCCCAAGTGGGAAAAGTATATATTCCAACTCTCCAAGTGAGAGGAAAATGGTAGTTTCCAGTTATAATTCGTGTCTACTGGCAATGGTTGTGATCATGTTCCCTCTAAATTATCTAAGGACAAATAAATCCTGTCCCCACAGCATGGACTGGTCTCTCCTCAGGGAAGCAGATTCCTCTGGTCATCTTCCAGGCAAATGCCTGATATTATTGGGCCAAAGGAGCTGTTAGCCCGTCTTGGTTTTCTTTGGTTTCAAAGACCTTGTAATAGCCACTCTAGGCCCCTGAAACCAGCTCCAGATAATCTTGCCTGATCTCCAGCTCTTTTTCTTGAAGGGAAAAAAGATTATCCCATGATACCAAATGATACTGCAAATACTAACACTTCACATCTCTGCCTCATGCCCTACTCATTTGTTTCCTAGAACTGTCATTACAAATGACTGCAACCATAATTTATTCTTTCAGAGTCCTGGAGGTTAGAAGTCCAAAAGCGAGGTGTCCACCAGGTTGGTTTCTTTTGGAGCCCAAGAGAAAGAATCCATTTTGTCCTTTTATTTTCTGAGAGTGGCTGGCAGTCCTTGGCATTCCTTGGCTTAGAGCTCCGTTCTTTGTTCTGTCTTCCTACCACCTTCTCCTTTCTCTGTGTTTCTCCCTCTTTCTCTTACAAGGGTATCTTTCATAGGATTTAAGCCCACTATAAAACCAGGATATCTCAAGACCATTAACTTAAGTACATCTGTAGTAACCCATTCCAAACAAGGTCACGTTCACAGGTTCTTTGTGGACACATCTCTTGGGGGACCAACATTCAACCCACTACAGTCCAGGAGAAGAAGAGAGTGCAGCTACTCATGGAGGAGACAAGCAGAGACAAATAGTAAGCTTGCTTCTGCTGAGCTACATCCAAGCTGGACAATCAGAAATAATGAGACACCATTTTACCTGAATATGAACCACTCTTAAAGGGTTAATAAAATAATCAGTGGCTTTCTGAATCTTTCTTTAAAGAAGCTGAATTTTCTAGTTAGCCTGATACTTCAAGACTGCCTATTTCTCATATCACCTAAAAAATAGTTACCCATATAACTTTGTCCCTGGGATTCCTCTTTCCTATTCACCCCCAAAAGGAAAACAGATAACAGGTTTTAATTTAGTTGATTAGAAAGTTGGATGAAGGCTTTCAAGAGGTAAATACAAGGAAGGGACACCCATGATTGAAAGAACTTCTTTAAGAGATAAGCAATAAGTATGAATCCTTCAAAAAAGAAAAAAAAATTTATTTACCTAACAGTGGAGGCCAGGATCTTGACTAGATCTAAGAAATATATTGACCTGAATGAAACAGAAACTTCTATAAAAATGGATGCTTGCTCACGCAATAGCAATTTCCCATGCAGAATGATTCAGCCAGTCAACCAAGATGCAAGGACACCAAAATATAAGGACATGCCCCTGGCATGCATGACATCATGCTGAATTAAGCTCATGAGATACATACCAAGTTTGACAGGCACGATCCTCAGGGAACTGGAATGCCTATGGATTTGCCATTTTGGTATGTGCTTATAGAGAAACATCCCAGATTAGTAGGGACCAAGTATGAATGCCAAGCAATACTTCTAAGCTGAGAGAGGCCCCCGGCTGGGATCTCAAGGCTCCTCTTCAGGACGCCACCCCAGGAGTGGACATAGGCCATGGTACCCACAGACAACATTGCTTTTTAGAAGCTATGTAGTGTTGCCAGGAGGGTTTGCCAGCCTGAAGCTTCTTTACCATGTGTCAGGATGTCTGTGCCTTGGCTGCCACTCCAGGGGACAGTCATCACAGGAACTGTTCATCCTGCTTGAAGGTCACACTGCTGGAGGAAACGTGGGCTGTGGTCCAAGGGCCTGCTGGGTAGTCCACATCTCCAGATGGATTGGAATCATGAAGTACAAGCCCATCTCCAAATGTCCTGTCCCTAATCCCCCCTAAGCCACTCTCACCCAATTGTGTCCTTCTTGATGCTAATATTTCCCAGTAGCCCCATAATCTATATCCAGTGTCTTGGCTTCAAGGGAATTCAGTTTATCCTACTCAATCACCAGGGATACTGAACCCCAAAAGACATATAAATATACAGGCAAAATAAACGTGTCCATGGCGATGGAATAACAGGATCAGGACATCAGCATCATTTTTGCCCCAAAATAACTATCACCAATTAGCTTTTTGTACACCTTAGCCGCTATTGGGAGAACAGTAAGCTTTGACTCAATGCTTTGAGAATCAAAGTGAACCAAATGTTAACTTCCCTTACTCCAGCTTGATCAGCAGCCTGCACAAGCCTATCAATAGAGACTTTAGTATATGGAAGTGGGCTGCTATTTTAACAAGTGCCCCCAAAAGTGACAGTAGCTGTGAAATTGGGCAGAGGCTACAAAAGTTTTGAGTTGTATAGTAGAAAAGAAACCTAAATCGGCTCAGAAAGAGTGCTAACAGAAGGGGTTATGAGGATGCTGCTGGTGAAGGCTAAGAGGGAAGCAAGAAGGAAAGAAAGAACAAGCTCTTAGAAGCAAGATGGAAATGCTTGCTTTGCAGTGGCAGAAACTTAGCAAAGTTGTCTCCTGTGGTCTTAGGGAAAGCAAAACATTAAGGAATGACCTTCATCATTTAGTGAAAGTGATTTCCAAGCAAAGTAAAGATGGTAGCCCCTGGTATCTCCTTGTTGCTTGTAGTATATGAGGAGACATAAATCAAGGGAAACCTGCTAACCAACCAAAAAAAAAAAAAAAAAAAAAAAAACAGTACTTAATTACTTTGAAAATTATTAAACTTTCCAGATGGCAAAAGATGCTAAAATTGAGACGTGGTTTCTTATTAGCACTCCCAGAAAAATATAGCATGGAGAAAAAGCCAAGAGTGTGACTGCACAGCCTGTCATTAAAATCTCAAGACAGATCAGAGGATCAGAGTCATTTTCGGACACACAAAGAAGCCTTTCAAGACATTAAAGGTGTGCCTATCCGATCCTCTTGTGTCAGAGGGACAGTGTGAAACTTAGGACCCTTGTCCCTCAGCCACCTCAGCAATAGCCCAAGGTGGAAAGGGTTTCTCTCAAAAAGATCTGAAGGCATGGCTTTTGCTGAGTGATGGAAGCCCCAGTGAAATACACAGAAGACCTACAGTGTTTTTAAGAAAGTCATGTCAGCAAAAACACTGCCATCTTGGACTGAAAGGAATACAAACTAAAAGAGGCATGTGGAATCTCCAGCTCCTCCTGCAGAAAGCAAGTTGATAAGACTACCAAGCTGTGTATGTGTGCTATCTGGTATAAAAAATGGTGAATGATCCAGAGGGTGCAACCACCACCTCAAAGGACAAAGTCAGGAGCCAAAAAGAATTATTCCCAGGACTCCTTTGTACCTCCCATCTCCTACCATTCTCATCCTGACTAGTCCACAATTGCATGCTAGGGAACAGGGTGATAACTGGCTTCTCTAGTTTTGAAAAAATTCATAGAGCCAGGGAAACTTCGCCCAGAGAGTGAGGTCCCTGATTTAGATGATGAGATTCTAGACTTTGAACAGATGCTGTAATGGAATGAGACACTTGGCCTGGAAGGAATAAATGTGTTTTACATATGGGGAAAACATGCAGCTGGGATTGGATCATTGGGAGTCAGAGAGCAGACTATGGCAGACAAATTCCAAGATGGCCCACAATGATCCCCACTTCTTGTATCCATACTCTTGTATAATTCTCTCCTCTTGATTTCAGCCTGGACTTATGACTTGTTTTTAACAATAGAATGTGGTAAAGGTGATGATCTGTCACTTCTGGGATTACATCACATTCTTGCATACGAAGCAAGTACTTGTTTACTAAGCACCAACCATATGCAAGGCATTATTATCTTAGGGGCTGGGTTACAGCTATGAGTGAGGCAGTCAGTCTTTGCCATTACAGAGTTGATGTTCTAGAAAGCAGAAGTAGTCAAGAGGCAAGTGAGCATATAAGCAAATAAATAAAAGGTAGTGCAAGTTGTATAAGCTGTTCAGTCAATGAACAAGATGGCAAGGTGGGTTTGCTCTGAGAGAAGGAATTCTGTTTTAGATAGGTCAGAGTCATGCACTGAAGAGGCGACATCTAAGAAAAAAAAATGTGAAAGGTAAGAAGAAGCCAACCACACAAAATGCCTACAGCAGAGGAAACAGCAAATTCAAGGACCTGGAGGCATGGTCAAGAAACAGGATGGGGCCAGCGGCACCAGGACAGTTAAGGGAAACTGGAGTTAGGGAGCACCAGTTAACTTGGCACCAGGAAGACTGTGGCGGAGAATCTAGTTTTATTCCTTGTATACCAGGTAGTCATGGAAAGGCTTAGAAAAAGGAGTGAGATGATCTGGCTTTTAGAACAATTCACTGCCTTTCCTTCAGGCTTTATTTCACTTGTCTGAATCAGTAATGAATCATAGGATGGAAATAAACCATGAGTTTCCTGGAAAAACCATATCAAGGTCTTTATATTTGTTCCTTACTTGCTTCTCGTCCCATTTCTTTTATAACTTGGGCCTGAAGACTTCTCTAGCATCCCCAGGTGTGGCTGGGTGCATCCTCACAATCGGCCACGATGTCAGGTGCTGTGGGCATCCCCACAGGGGTTCATGCCTGAGGAAATCCCTACTCCTTCTAGGAGTAGAGAAGATTCCAGGGAGATGCAGCCACACCTGGCCATCAAGCATATCCTGGAATATTGCAGCCTCTTGTCACTAGATGGTGACAGGGAAGAATACAATCTCTCCTAATCTGTCTTCTACACACTTTGGTTTCCTGTTTTTCTCTTTATAAAGAAATCAGTAAAAATTCAGCAAGCTGTTCATGTTTGACACATGCACTTTTTTTGCTAGAATATCTACACTTCAATTAACAGTAAAAATGAAAGAATGCACGCCTTTTTATGTGTGTGGGGGGTGCTGGGAATTAAACTCAGAGCCTTGTGCATGCAAGGCAAGCATTCTACCAACTGACCTATATCCCCAGCCCAGAATGCATGCTTTCTTGATGAAAACAAAGCCTCTCAAATTGATGTGCTTTAATTTTTTTTTCTTATTTTTTAGTTGTCAATGGACCTTTATTTTATTTATTTATATGAGGTGCGAGAATCGAAACCAGTGACTCACACATGCTAGGCAAGCGCTTTACCACTGAGCCACACTCCAGCCCCCTTGATGTGCTTTTAAAATGATTCTCTCCAGCATAATCCCCTCCTTCCCCACTGGCTGAAATTTAGCTAAACTGTCCATGTTGTGTTTATGGATCTTCAGAGGTTTCTCTCTTTGATAATTCCTCATTCAATTGCCAGTAAGAGGGGTGTGTACTGAGACCCCACAAGGACGCCTATTGACCTTTGGCTCTCAGGTTTAAAGTATGTCCAAGAAACGAAGCTCCTCTCCTGCCCTTGGTAGCTCCCTCAGGCCCTCTGCAAGGCCTCTTCCTAGACAGACATTCCCCCTGGAGCCAGCACTGGGTTTTCTAAAGAAGCAATGCTGTTCTGGAATTCTCACAAAGACATTGGCCTTCCTCTGTGATTCCACAAGCTCAATTTGCTCCATCATCATCCCTTGACACCTCAGGTGATGTGAAGGCACTATTGTCCAAGACACCCCGGGTGCTGAAGTACAACCGGGATGGTGATAATACCTTTTTGTGTCAGTGAACTTGCTTGTCAGCTCCTAACTCATTAACTTCATCTGATGTTCACATTTCCTCATTCAGGCAAGCCAGGAGACTATTTGTGCCAGGTTTCTTTTAACCTACAATATAATAAATACAATGGCACAGATAAATCTTTGATCCCTGCATTCTCAAAAGCTAAAAAAAAAAAAAAAAAAAAGAAAGAAAAGAACAGAACTAGTTATAAATTGGAGCAGGGGGTGTCACTAGCCAAACCCATTACTTCCTGATGCTTGACCTGGATCTGCCTTGTCCTTATAGATGTAAACACGCTAGCCTCAGAGAAAGCCCTTTATACCAACAGACATGTCTCAACCTGCTGTTGAGGTCATCTAAGGACTGCTATACTGAGCTTTGAGAAAAGAATGCAAACCATTTATTTGACCTATTTTTTAGGTATTGAGACTTTTGTAAAAGATAGTATGCCTCCTTAGTGTGATTCCATCTTCTCTCCTCTTTTGACTACTTTTAACTAATTTTAACTTAAACTGTCAGCAATTATTCCCACATTTCCAATTTGCTTATATTGCTATTTCTTGATATAACAACTCTACAGACATTATCTATTAAGGATTTAGCTCTCCTGTACTGCCTACCTCCCCTTTCTCATCCTAATACTATTATTTCACCATTTTTAATCAAATCAGTGATCAGTTTGTAGTAATGTGACTGTGGAAACATTCTCTTGTCAGTCCAGTAATATACTATGATTACATTTCCTCCCTTTAAAGCTGTCCATTCCCCAGGAGTCTCTAATTAGCTCTCCTTTTCTCTTAGCCTATCTGCCATCTACATGTCATTAATCCTTTCCAAATATTACATCAGTTTTTCTGCCAAGTCCCTCTCGCCATGTTTTCTTGGCTTCTGGAGTCTGTTCTTCCCCTGCTCTCTAGGCCTGTGCTAGTGCTCTCTAGGCCTGCTCTACAACTATCCAGTTTACCTTTGTTCCCTTTCTCAGGGGAACCTCTGTTGCCTGGATCTTGTTTCTTCTGCTTTCTTGTTTTACTCTTTTTGTTTTGCTAGAATAGATCCTCAAGCAGTTTTGAACAGTAGTAAAATGCATGAGTCTAAGAGTGATATGGGCCAAATGACATTGTTATATTGTGTGCATGTACAAATATGTAACAACAAATCCCATCATTATGTACAGCTATAATGCACCAGTGAAAGATATGGAAATATGCATGAGAAGTGAATTTTCTGAACATTCTTATGTCCAAAATCTCATATTTGATGTCATTCTGATTGATTCTTTAAATATGATGTTTTTATCTCCCAATTAAAGTTTAAAGTTTTTAGAATGTCTTTTTTTTTTTTTGGTACTGGAGATTGAACTCAGGGGCACTCAATCACTGAGCCACATCCCCAGCCCTATTTTGAGTTTAATGTAGAAATAGGGTCTCATTGAGTTGCTTAGTGCCTTGCTGTTGCCGAGGTTGGCTTTGAATTCACGATTCTTCTGTCTCAGCCTCCCTAACTGCTGGGATAGAATGTCTTTTTATTCCTCATGATTTGAACATTTCACAAGCATGTATTAATGAGAATCAATTTTGTGTGTGTGTGTGTGTGTGGTGCTGGGGATTGAACCCAGGACCTTATGCATGCAAGGCAAGTACTCTACCAACTGAGCTATATCTCCAGCCATGAGAATCTTTTTCATTCATTTTGATGGGCACTCAGGGGTGACTATATCTTGATCTGGGTACTCCTAGGTATCTATCAAAGAGGGGGAAAACACAAAACTTGGTTTCATACAGTGGTCCACATTGTTTATAGTAGCTTTACTCATAATACCAAAAGTTAGAAACAGTGCAGATGCCCCTTAACTGACAAGTAGACAAAGACTTCAACAATAAAGGAATAAACTACTGACTCATACCATGGATAAACTGCAAATGCATTTTGTTGAGTAAATTAAGCCAGATCCATTTATATGGCTACACATTGTACAATTTCATTTAAATGACACTATGGAAAAGCAAAACTATGGGGAGGAAAACAGATTAATGGTTACTATGATTTGAGAGTTGGCAACAGCTGTCTATAAACAGGATCATGAAGAAGTTTTCTTGGGGGTGGATAGTGGAACTCTTCTACATGGAACTATGGTGTGATATCAGATTCCATGCATGTCAAACCCACAGGACTCTATAACACAAAGAAATTGATTGTGCTATTTATAAATTTTAAAATACCAGGCAGGAGGTAGAGGGAAAGATGGAAAGCAATGACAAATAACTATATTACAAATGAATCATATAACTACACTGAAGGGTAGGGGAAGGACCTAACCTAAATTGCCATGGCAAACAGTGATTTAAATTGAGACTGTGGCTGAGGAGAAGATGGCAGATTAGAGGAAGAATGTGTTTCCCAGCAATTCCTCAACACCAGACTTACTTACAGACTGCTTACTGTTTACTGCTTCTCAGTGAGGTGGGTAACTAAGGGAACTCACTGAAACTTGATACTGAACTGTAAAATATAAAAATAAAAAATATATAGTCACAGTTGTAAAAAAAAAAAAAAATGTCCACCTAAGAAATAGTACATTAGGGAAGCTCCATCTTGGGCACCAGTGGCAGTAGTGAAAGGGAAGGACAGTACAGACAAAGGAGATGGTGTGGCCAGAGGATAAAGAAATTAAAAAATAAAGAATTGACTTATGGTAACTGTGGATTAGAGGAAGGCTAATTTTAATAGACACAGAACCAGAAGGGGAAGCAAATCAGTGAAAGCAAATTCAAAAACTGCTTCCCTGGAAGGGAACCATTCTGGGCATGGAAGACAGCCACTAGGCTACCAGGGAAAGTGGCCATCATGGCGCTCTCCACTGTCAGAGAAAACAGGCACTTGGGCTACAGGAGAAAGTGGATTGGAAACTCCTGCAGCTGACAAAAAAAAAAAAAAAAAAATTCCAGGGTTCCTGAACCACAGAAACTGAAATAGGCACAAAGAAAATTTTGCCTGGGCCATTCAGGCTCTCGATTCCAAAGCAGAAATCTCCTATTGTTGCTGGCAGGCACACAGGAGTGCTGCACTCCAGGGCAGATACCCAGTATTTCATATTCATAGCAGTGAAGATGAAACCTGTGGAGGTTTTGTCCTTACACCCTAAAAGTGGATTTTAACAGGGACCCTAGAGATCTAAACATCCTGCAGAGACAGGCATCTCCCCAGTGAAACAGGGTGTGGATCAATTCTCAAACACCTACCCACAGAGTTCTGAAATTTGGTCTAGACTAAACCCCTATCACTAGAATCTCCAACTTAGAAATCTACAATACCTCCATCACAGAAATACGCGATTTGTCAGCACCCAAATTGTATTATCCCACTATATACAGGGAGACTGGAAGCTGAGATCTACTACAACCAGCTGTGCCTCCTAGCCACAAAGGCTGGCAGCTAAATGGGGAACACAAAGGTATTGGGCTTAATAACCCCCAACCCTCGACCCAAGAGTTACAAAGTCCAAAACAAATACAGAGAATGAAAATCCATTCAATACCATGGATTTGATCACGTACCTCAGCAGAAATAAGCCTTTATTTCTCAGCAACGTTTTTTTTCTTTTCTTCATACTCCCATTCTCTCATCTATTTTGTGTGTGTGTGTGGTGCTGGGGATTAGAACCCAGGACCTTGTGCATGCAAGCAAGCACTCTACCAACTGAGCTATATATATCAGCCTCATCTATTTTTAAAATTTAAATTTTTTTTTCAAACATCATTTCATCATATTGTATTACTTTTTGTTTTCTTTCATTATGTATGATTTTCATTTGTGTGTGTAGGTGTGTGTAGTCACTGCATAGATGATAGGATCAGAAAATACATATATACAAATATAATTTTACATTCAAATTGATTGCTTCCTTCTGCACCTGTTTATTATTTAGGATTGATTTATCTTAGGTGGGGTTCAATTATATGTAGGTTTGAGTTGTTTTGATATTACAGTGGTTGGTTTGTTCAAATCTTGGTTCTTGTCCATCTAATCTCCCCTTCATCACTCTCATCTCCCACTAAAATCCAAATTTTCCTGTTCCCATGTCCTTTCTTTATTACTGTGAATCTTCTATTCCTTCTTCTTTACAGCTGACATCTGCTGACTACCATCTGCCTCTCCTCTGATCATGTTTTAAAAAATATTTCCTTCTCTCACCTCCCCACCCTATAATCTCTTTACTTAAGGAACTGTAATCCCACTAAATAATATAATTATATATAGCTAAATAAGTCATACCCCATTCACATTATTGTGATTATTAATACAGAATGACATAGTAGACACCTGATGGAGAATGCCTGACCTAGTTCACAGTTTTCTATTGCTGATATTGATGTTAAATGCTGACTCTACCATTTCTATATAGGTGGCAATTAGCATTAGAGATATCAAAGTAGACCCCAGACATTTACCTCAAAACTATACATCTGTTGCTGACAATAGTGCTATTCCTGGCTCCTTCTACCTCTCAGAGGGGCTGGAAAGTAATTAGGACACTTCAAGATCACAGAGTAGAGATCCTGCTGGCAAGAAATACTCACAACTCAGCCAAGGAAGAGTGAATCCCACCCCACACCTGATCTTGCCCCACCTGAGCCTAAACCTTATTTCAACTCTTAGAATTGGGGAGGGAAAAATCTCAAACCAAAAACCAGGCCCCAAGGATAAACAAGCAGAGGGAAACTTCAGGTCCCAACCCTAAAACAGACAGAAATACTAGAATAAAAAAGAAATATAAGGACATGCACATGAAAGAGGAAGGAGAATCCATCTCAACTGATGTGCAAGTCCAAGACCTCTTAAAACATGAGGAAATGGGCAAACAAATCTCCCCCCAAAATTCACAGTCACCCAAAAAATCACCCAAACATAAGAGGATGAAATTCCAGAGAAAGATTATTAAAAACTAATTATTAAAATATTCAATGAACTGAATGAAGGTCTAATGAATGGATTAAGAGAACAAATAAAGGAAATGAAAGAATAAAGAAATAGAAATATTGAAAAGAAACCAATCAGAAATCCTGGAAATGAAGCCAGGTGCAGCAGTGCACACCTGTAATCCCAGTGGCTTGGGAGCCTGAGGTGGGAGGACTGCGAGTTTAAAGCCAGCCTCAGCAAATCAGTGAGGCCCTAAGCAACTTAGCAAAATCCTCTCTCAAAAAATAAAAAGAGGACTGACCGTGCATGCGGGGAGGAGAAGACCCACCCAGGCTGCACACACAAAGGAGGCGACCAACTGCACTGTGGCCTCACATCAACCAACGGGCGGCTGTCCCGGCTATTTCCATCTAGAGGCAACACTCAGGACTGGGAAGATCATCGCCAAGGTCCCTGCAAGGCGGATTGCACCAGAGGTGAGGTATTGGTAACCTGCAAGGACACTACAAGATTATAGGATAGAAACTGTTACACATCAGATTGACAATGCCAGAGAGGAAGACACGTGAACAACATGAAAAAAACAAGAAAATGCCCCAATCAAACCAAGATGCTACAATAATAGAATCCATTGACAGCACAGTAGATGAAAAGTCAGAGAAGGAGTTCAGAATGTACATAATTAAAATGATCTGTGAAGCACAGAATAATATAAGAAAGCAATCACAGAAAACAATCCAAAAAAGAGATTAGAGAATAAATACAGGCAACAATTAGTCACTCCAACAAAGAGATAAGAGAGCAAATACAGGAAGCAAAAAATTACATCAAAAAAGACACGGAGACTCTGAAAAAACCAAATAAGCAAGCAGAAATCCTTGAAATGAAGGAAACAACAAACCAAATAAAAAAATTCAGTAGAAAGATTCACCAACACACTAGACAACTTGGAAGACAGAACCTCAGACAATGAAGACAAAATATATAACCTTGAAAATAAAGTTGACCACACAATGAAGATAGTAAGAAACCATGAATAGAACACCCAAAAATTACGGGATAACATCAAAAGATCAAAACTAAGAATTATAAGGATAGAGGAAGGCACAGAGATACAAGCCAAAGGAATACACAATTTCTTCAATGAAATAATATCAGAAAATTGCCCAAACACGAAGAATGAATTCAAAACTCAAATACAAGAGGCTTACAGAACATCAAATGTATAAAACTACAACAGATCCATACCAAGGCACATTATAATGAAAAAGCCTAACATACACAATAAGGATAGAATTGTAAAAGCTGCAAGAGAGAAGGTTCGGATTACATATATGGGGAAACCAATTCAGATATCAGTAGATTTCTCAACCCAGATCTCAATGCAAGGAGATCCTGGAACAACATATATCAAGCTCTGAAAGAAAATGAGTACCAAACCAAGAATCTTATATCCAGTAAAATTAAGCTTCAGATTTGATGATGAAATAAAAACCTTCCATGATAAATGAAAATTAAAAGAATTTACAATGAGAAAGACTGCACTACAGAACATTCTCGGGAAAATATTTCTTGAGGAAATGAAAAACAAAAATGAAAATCGGCCAAGGGAGGGACTACACTAAAGGAAAAGCCAATCAAAGGAGAAACCAAGTAAAGTTAAAAAACAAAAATAAACCAAAATGAACAGGAATACAAACCATATTTCAATAATAACCCTGAATGTTAATGGCCTAAATGCATCAATTAAAAGACATAGACTGGCAGATTGGATGAAAAGAAAAAAAGGCCCAACAATGTGCTGCCTTCAAGAGACTCATCTCATAGAAAAAGACATCCACACACTGAAGGTGAAAGGATGGCAAAAAACATACCACTCAAATGGACGGCGTAAACAAGCAGGGGTCTTTACCCTCATATCAGATAAAGTGGACTTCAAACCAAAGATAGAAAGAATAAAGGTCATTTCATACTGCTTAAGGGAACCATACATCAACAAGACAGAACAATCATAAATATCTATGCCCCAAACAATGGAGCATCTATGTACATCAAACAAACCCTCCTCAATTTTGAAAATCAAATAGAATACAACGTAATAATACTAGGTGACTTTAAAACACCTCTCTCACCATTAGACAGATCTTCCAAACAAAAACTAAAAAAAGAAATCATAGAACTCAATAATACAATCAATAATTTAGAATTAAAAGACATACAGAATATTTCATCCATCAACAAGTGAATACACATTTTTCTCAGCAGCACATGGATCCGTCTCTAAAATAGACCATATGTGATGCCACAAAGTCTTAGCAAATACAAAAAAAAAAAAAAATAGAGATACTACTCTGCATTCTATCAGACCATAATGGAATGAAATTAAAAATCAATGATAAAATAAAAAATAGAAGCTACTCCACCACATGAAGACTAAATAATATGCTATTGAATGATGCATGGATAACAAGACATCAGGGAGGAAATAAAAAAGTTCTTAGAGGTAAATGAGAACTCTGGTACAACATACCAAAATCTCTGGGAACTATGAAGGCTGTGTTACAAGGAAAGTTCATTGCATTGAGTTTACTCATTAAAAGAAGAAGAAGTCAACAAATGACCTGACATTACCTCTCAAACCTCTACAAAAAGAAGAACAAATCAACACCAAAAGAAGTAGAAAAATTAAAATCAGGGCTGAAATCAATGGAATTGAAACAAAGGGAACAATTCAAAAGATTAACAAAACAAAAAGCTGGTTCTTTGGAAAAATAAGTAAAATTGATAAACCTTTAGGCACCCTAACAAAAAAGAGAGAGAAAACTCAAATTACTAAAATTCCAGATGAAAAAGGAAACATCACAACAGACACTATTGAAATACGGAAGATAATTAGAAACTATTTTGAAAATCTATATTCCAGTAAAATGTAGAGTCCCAAAGACATTGACAAATTTCTAGAGGCACGTGATCTGCCCAAACTGAATCAGGAGGACATACACAATTTAAACAGATCAATTTCAAGCAAGGAAATAGAAGACTCCATCAAAAGCTTACCAACCAAAAAGAGCCCAGAACTGGATGGATTTTTAGCTGAGTTCTACAAGACCTTCAAAGAAGAATACTAATACTCCTCAAATTGTTCCATGAAATAGAAATGGAGGGAACCCTTCCACACTCGTTCTATAAGGATGGTATCACCCTGATTCCAAAACTAGACAAAGACACTTCAAAAAAAGAAAACTTCAGATCAATATCCCTGATGAACATTGACACAAAAATTCTCAATAAAATTCTGGCAAATTGCATACAAAAACATATTAAAAAATAGTGCACCATGATCACGTGGGTTTCATCCCAGGTAATGCGAGGTTGGTTCAACATATAGAAATCAATAAATATAATTCATCACACCAACAGACTTAAAGTCAAGATCATATGATTATCTCTATAGATGCTGAGAAAGCATTTGACAAAATACAGCACCCTTCATGTTCAAAACACTAGAAGAACCAGGGATAGTAGGAACATACCTCAACACTGTAAAAGCTATCTATGCAAAACCAAAGGCTGACTTCATCCTAAATGAAGAAAAATTGGAAGAATTCCCTCTAAAAACAGAAACAAGACAGGGATGTCCTCTCTTACCACTTCTATTCAACATAGTCCTTGAAACTCTAGCCAGAGCAATTAAACAAAAGAAATTAAAGGGATACAAATAGGAAAAGAAGAACTTAAACTATCATTATTTGCTGATGACATGATTTTTCACATAGAAGATCCAAAAAATTCCACCCCAAAACTTCTAGAATTAATAAATGAATTCAGCAAAGTAGCAGGATATAAATCAATACTCATAAATCAAATATATTTCTATACATTAGTGATGAATCCTCTGAAAGAGAAATTAGAAAAACTATACTCCATTCCCAATAGCACCCCACCACCACCAAAATAAAATACTTGGGAATCAAAAAGAAGTGAAGGAATTCTACAATGAAAACTACAGGACACTAAAGAAAGAAATTGAAGAAGACCTTAGAAGATGGGAAGATCTCCCATGCTCTTGGATAGGCAGAATTAATATTGTCAAATGGCCATACTACCCAAAGCACTATACAGATTCAATGCAATTCCAACTAAAATCCCAATGTCATTCCTTATAGAAATAGAAAAAGAAATCATGAAATTCATTTGGAAAAATAAAAGACCCAGAATAGCCAAAGCAATCCTTAGCAAGAAGAGTGAAGCAGGGGGCATCACAATACCAGACCTTAAACTATATTACAAAGCTATAACAAAACCAGCATGGTATTGGCACCAAAATAGACATGTAGATCAATGGTATAGAACTAGAAGACACAGAGACAAACCCACTTAAATACAGTTATCTTATACTAGACAAAGGTGACAAAAACATACACTGGAGAAAAGATAGCCTCTTCAACAAATGGTGCTGGGAAAATTGGAAATCAAATTGCAAAATGAAACTTAACCCCTATCTCTTACCATGCACAAAACTCAACTCTAAGTGGATCAAGGATCTAGGAATTAGACCAGAGACTCTCCACCTAATTGAGGAGAAAGTAGGCACAAATCTTTATCATGTCAGATTAGGCCCTGACTTCCTTAACAAGACTCCTAAAGCACAAGAAATAAAAGCAAGAATCAATAAATTGGATGGATTCAAACTGAAAAGCTTCTTCTCAGTAAAAGAAATAATCAATGAGGTGAAAAGAGAGTCTACATTCTGGGAACAAATTTTTGCCACACACAAATCAGATAGAGCACTAATCCCCAAGATATATAAAGAACTCAAAAAACACCGAAAAAACAAACAACCCAATCAATAAATGGGCTTAGGAGCTGAACAGACCCTTCTCAGAAGACATACAATCAATCGATATACAATTGATATATAAAAAAAAGTTCAACATCTCTAGCCATTAGAGAAATGCAAATGAAAACTACTCTAATATTTCATCTCATGTCAGTCAGAATGGCAGTTATCAAGAATACGAACAACAAGTGCTGGCAAAAATGTGGAGGAAAAGGCACACTCAAACATTGCTGGTGGGACTGCAAATTGGTGCAACCACTATGGAAAGCAGTATGAAGATTCCTTAGAAAACTTGGAATTGAGCCGGGCGCGGTGGCTCAAGCCTGTAATCCCAGCACTTAGGGAGGCTGAGACAGGAGGATCGCGAGTTCAAAGCCAGCCTCAGCAACAGTGAGGCACAAAGCAACTCAGTGAGACCCTGTCTCTACATAAAACACAAAATAGGGCTGGGGATGTGACTCAGGGGTCGAGTGCCCCTGAGTTCAATCCCCAGTACCACA
>PVHX01024038.1:0-24698 GCA_004024805.1 Geosciurus inauris
TCTAAGGAATCTCCATACTGCTTTCCAGATTGGTTGTACCAATTTGCAGTTCCACCAGCAATGTATGAGCGTGCCTTTTTCCCCACAACCTCGCCAACACTTATTGTTGTTTGTGTTCTTGATAATTGCCATTCTGACTGGCGTGAGGTGGAATCTTAGGGTAGTTTTGATTTGCATTTCTCTGATTGCTAAAGATGCTGAACATTTTTTCATATGTCTGTTGATGGATAGTATATCTTCTTCTGTGAAGTTTGTGTTCAGCTCTTTGGCCCATTTATTGATTGTTATGTGAACTTCTGCAGACTGTGAACTTCTGAGCCCCTCCCCTTACACACTGGGTATAAAGTTCTGAAACTGCCTGAACTCAGGGTTCAGGGGAATTAATTGGTTACAGTGAAAGTTGTTCCCTCTGAACGAACTGCAGTCAAGTAAGCCTGCTTCCTGTTTCCTATATGGTGCCTTGCCTCGTCTGTCCCTACAACATCATCTTTGTTTTCTTTTTTTTCCTTTTTTATTTTTGGTACCAGGATTGAACCTGAGGGTGCTTAACCACTGAGCCACATCTGCAGCCCTTTTTTTTGGTATTTTGTTTAACTCCCTCAGTTAGTTGCTTAAGGCCTCACTGAGCTGCTGAGGCTGGCTGTGAACTCATGGTTCTCCTGTTTTAGCCTCCAGAGCTGCTGGGAATACAGGCAGGTGCCACCACCCTTGGCTGGATACTGCATCTTTGAAACAAGAACAGGGTAATATGAAATGAAGGATTACACACACACACACACACACACGTTGGCAATTATAAATTTGAATGATGATCAGTTCTAGCTGATAAAATTAAGAGACTCCACCATAAAATTGAACAGAAAGGCAAGGAGATATTCTATAGGTGAGAAAAAAAATTAACATGAATTTTAACTGCCCCCCCGCCCCCCCACCAAAAAAATCCAGAATATATTGGGAAAGAAATGATCACTGAAGCACTACATTTCAATAAAGCACTACACTTCATGATATATTCACTATCCCATATGGATACTTACCATTTGTAGCTAGTACCTAGTACAGGAATACAAAGGGGCTCACATTCTCTATCTCTAAATATTGACGAGTTATAGACCAAGCTAGTTGCTAGCTGGTCACTAGGTTACACCCAAGACCTGCAGACGTTCTAGGAGATTGCTCTCCAACTGAGCCTACACTAAAAGGAGCTGTGTTTCCCTGCACCACTGACCCTGCATGCTGAGGTGTGAGGAGGGGAGGGGGCTGGGTTTTTTGCCAGAATAGGAGGTTGGGATCTGGGTTGGGCCCCAGGACTGACTTGTCCAACCTCCTGAGAGCCTGCAGGGCAAGTTTTACTCTTTTGTGCCTCACTTCTGATTTAGGATTTCCAGGAGTTTTGAAACACCTGCTTAAACCAAACCACTCAACACAGGAGTGCAAGCAGTGCAGCTGAGTTGGGGGTGGGCAAACCTGTCTGCCTACACAGGCTTTTTGTTGGATTTCCAGTGACCCACTTTTAAGCGAAAGCACTTGTTTTTTCCCCCTCTCGTGCCCCAGGGCAGAAGGTGTGAATTCATTCTCTCTGTACATTCTTATCTTGCATCTTCAGGTCTGGAGGGCTACGGTTCAGCTTGCAGTACTCTATTATAATTCTTGCTTTTTAAATTCACTTGATGAGCTTTTTAAATATCTTCTAATGAGAGTAAAAGGAATAAGTCATCTTTTGGTTTTGGTGTTTGTGTGGTCCCCTTCTAAAGAGTCCAGGCAGGGACCCTCTTGGAATTCTGAGTGCCCAGCACAATAAATAGAGGAGACCCCACATCAATGTATATCAGTTTACATGGTGTTCTCCATTTCCATCCATTTACCAACAAAGGCCATAATTTCATTCTCATTTATGGCTGAGTAAAACTTCATTGTGTATATACACAGAAGGATATAGAAAATAGACCCCTGGGAACTTCCCTTATCTAGGACGGTTCCCCTACCAGCCCTCTGCTATGTGTGGGGAGATCTCCAGGTTAATTGGACCTTTTGTCACTGTAATGACAAAAATAGGATAAGGATCAAATAGAAGCCCAGGCCTCAGCAGCGGGGAAGGCAGGAAGGGAAAATGGGGAAAGCACAGAAGGAACTCGCACCTGGCCCCTGCCTATAAACTGAACTGTCTGTCCCCACAATCTCTATCCACACCCTTTGAAGGGCATGAAAAATAAAAATCACCAAGGAGAATGGGCTCTGAACTGTGGCACTTTTCCTAATCTACAACCGTTTGTTCCCCTTCCAGCTGTACCAACACATTTCTTTCCAGGACTCAGCCCCTCTCACCCCTATAAAACTCAGACCCTTATTGTAGCCAGTTACTATTTTTCCCTCTTGAAAATGTGCCCATTTGCTGCTTAATAAAGCATCACTGGTCCATTGAGGTCTGCCTCCACTTTCTTTTTCTTTTTGTATTCTCTTTCATGTGCTTTCATGTACCACCATTCATTCATTTCTTTTCTTTCTTTCTTTTTTTATTTTGATACAGGGATAGAACTCAAGGTTGCTTAACCACTGAGCCACGTCCCCAGCCCTTTTTTCCTTTTTTGTTTTTGAGACAGGGTATGGCTAAGTTACGTAGGGCCTCACTAAATGCTGAGGCTGGCCTTGAACATGTGATCCTCCTGCCCAGACTCCCAGGTCACTGGGATTACAGGCATGTGCTACCACACCTGGCTATACCACAATTTCTTAATCTATCCATCCATTGATGGGCATCTGAGTTGATTCTATAATGTAGTTATTGTGAATTGTGCTGCTATAAACATTGAAGTGAATATATTACTATAGTATGTTCAGTTTAGAACTCCTATACTTTTATACTATTCTTTCCTAAAATAATTATAAGGAAGTTGTGAAGGCAATCTCTGCTATGTTTTAAAAATGTGTGTTAATCTATTAAACCATCATCCTTTAAGGCAGGCACTATCATTATCATTATTATTCTCATTTTATAGGTGAGGAAACTAGACTCTGAGAGTTTTAAGTTGCTTGCTTAAAGTTCAGAGCTAGCAAGAAAAAAGTACTTAGGGCTTAAACTCATACATAAAGGATTGATTCCATATTCCCTGCCTCTTAAAATCTACCCAGCTGCCTCTTTTATGAAGTCCATTCAGGTTTTAATTAAAAAAAAAAATGGTGGAGACACATAGGGAGGATGATGATTGAGCAAAAATAAAAAAAGAAAAACAGAGGATTTTGTGTTCTAGGTAGATGAGGCCTAAACCTACATTCATTTCTCTAGAAATCAGGATTAGTGATTTGGGAAATGCTAAGAACTCCTCAGTTTCTGCAACTTCCTCATATTTGTTTTATTTTTGTTGTTTCCCTAAATTATTGGATATCAGTAAGAGATCTGAAAATAATAAAGCAGTTTGCATTTGTGCTATAGAATCAAAGGAAGGCAGAGTGGGAAAGAACACTGGATATCTTTCACCAGGTTGCTGGCTTGTGGATAAAGGAGGAGGAAAGCCTTCTAGAAGCATCCATGAGAAGGGCTCCTGTGTCCATGGTCCTCAAATTTCAGACCCTCCAACCCCCAGAAAGAGAGATAGTAATCAGAAATGACATGCTGCTTATTTTATTGGTGTCCTGAAGATATAGTTTTGATCCTATTGTTCCAATGGCATAACTTCCTGAAGGATGTCATCATCTCTCTTACTTTCTGAAACAAATAGAGAGTGTTACAGGGGAGACATGAGAGGCAGGCAGTTCCTATACTTCTCTGGTACCACTGAGGTGAAGTAGTGAGAGCCCAACTTCTTTCCCCTTCACTTTCCACCCTTTCCTTCCTGATTTTTTCTTGTTTATTCTGGCTATGCACCTAGCAGATAATGTGCTTTAAATTGTTCATTTTAAGAAGAGAGAAAATATATTTTTCTTAGGTTATTTTCATTATTATTTTTGGTACTGGTGATTGAACCCAGGAGTACTCTACCACTGAGCTACATTCCTAGCCCTTTTTAATTTTTTATATTCAGGCAAGGTCTTGCTAAGTTGCTGAGGCTGGCCTCAAACTTGAGATTCTCCTGTTTCAGCCTCCTGGGTTATGGGGATTACAGGTGTGCACTACTGAGCTGAACTGAGCATACACTAATTTAAAGGTATTAAAAAATCCTAGATAACATTTAGCAGCATTATGTTAAGGAATCATTTAGGAGGGCTACTTGTTCTGAGAGCCCTGCTGTAAGACAGAACTGAGCAAAGAGTGATTAGTAGAAACGTGAGATGACAAGTCATTGAGTCTGAGCAAGGGGGTAGAAGACCTAAGGGACAACACTGCTCTATTTCTGCAATGCAGCACAAGTTAAGAGAGAGAATCATTATGAAAACAAATTTGGAGATAGCATTCCTCAAAATCAGAATTACCAGGGCTGGAGCCAGGCACGGTGGCTCAAGCCTGTAATCCCAGCACTTAGGGAGGCTGAGACAGGAAAATCATGAGTTCAAAGCCAGCCTCAGCAATGGCGAGGCGCTAAGCAACTCAGTGAGACCCTGTCTCTACATAAAACACAAAATAGGGCTGGGGATGTGGCTCAGTGGTCGAGTGCTCCTGAGTTCAATCCTCAGTACCAAAAAAAAAAAAAAAAAAAAAAAAGAATTACCAGGCCTGGAGTTGTGGCTCAGTGGTAGAGTGCTCGCCTAGCACACGTGAGGCACTGAGTTTGATCCTTAGTACCACATATAAATAAATAAATAAACAAACAAACAAACAAACAAATAAATAAATAAAGGTATTGTGTCCATCTACAACTGAAAATATATTTAAAAAAAAAATCAGAATTACCTTGGAGAGCTGATTAAAAAATTAAGGTCTCCCTACAATCTCCCAGAATATCTGAATCTAAATCTTTGAAATGGAGTCTAGGACTATGTAAGTTCAGCATGTTTCTAGTTAATTAATTTGTATACCATACTTTGATAAATGTAAGAGTCAGGGTCTTTCATGTAGAGTAAATTTGAATCATACCTGTCATTGACATTTCATTTACTGGGGTTGTTGGCCTTGGGGAGGGCCTTGTGGTCTGCCCCCTTGGGAAGAGGGTGGTGGTCTTTGTTGCTTACCAGGACGAGGAGGATGAGAATGCCACTGCTGGCCTCCTTGTGGTATTGGTCCTCGGTGGAGTCCGAGACGAGTAGGGTGATGTTGCTGCTGATGTCCTCCATGCTGAGATGGTCCCTGTCGGTGTCCAGGACAAGGAGTGTGAGGATGCTGTTGATTGCCTTCTTGTGGTGGTGGTCCCAGCTGTGAACCACTGTCTTCATCTTCATCCCCATCATCGGCAGGGGGTGTGGGTGGGCATCCTCCAGGAGGTGGTCTCTGAGACTCTTGAAGAGGGCTCTGGCTTGAATCCTCAAGTTCTGTGTGGGTGCAGCACAAGAGCAAAGGAGGGTGTGGTGGAAGGCTCTTCTTTCTCTTTACTTCTCTGACTTCATCACCCAGTTCCTTTCTCCCAGAACCCGCCTTTCACCTGCCAACCTCCGTCATGCCCTATGCTTCTTTATGCTTGGCTCCTCTTAATCCATACTGAAGATTAAGAGTACGTGGCCTGAAATTTGGCAAAAAATAAGATCTTGGATACCTTAGGTTTCACAGAAGATGTCTCCAAAGGCAGAAAGGGAACAGAGCAAAAGGACTAGGTTAGTTATGCTGCCAGTCACAGTTCAGGACGCTGTAATAACTTGCCATTTATGAATTCAAGTCTGGACTCCAGAGCCCTGTGTTAAAACTAGAGGTAGCTGCTCAGGGCCCTAGAACCATATAGAGAAATACTAAGGGAAAGGGGAGAAAGACAAGGTGAAGGTCCACCCAGGATTCACTGATTTCCTGTGACAATTTTTTTTTTTTAAAATCAGTGACAAGAACACAGCTGAGTGGAAAAACAGAGAAGAGGTCCACAGACACTTATTTCTGTGCATTTTACTATGAAACCATATAATTCTAGAGAGAAATACTGGGGTAGAAGGAAGTCATTGAACCACTCTCAGCGCCATGGATGAATCAGAATTAGAACCCTTCTTATTGGTGCATCATCTGTCAGCAGTCATTTCACTGTGGGAGAACATGGGAAAACTACTCCTGTCATCAAAGCACCCTGCTACTCAAGTTGATGTCCCTGCTTGTGGTTCTGAGAATCGAGGTTGGGGAAAGTTTATCTACATCTTTAGGGGAACCATTTATTAAGTGCTACCATAAAAATGCTGATAATGAGACATTGAAGAACTGAAAAATTCCCAAGAAAATGGAGAAACAGGAAGTAGATTAAGGATGAGTCGGGCCTTACCTGATACTAAGGAGAAAGAGTCTTCATAGCTGAAGGAAATATCCTCTAGGAAATGAAGCACTGGATGAAGCGGAAAATTAATCACCAATCTCTCCAAGCTCACAAGAGTCACACGGGGAAAGGTGACTTCCAACCACAAGCCATACAACCCCTAAGTGAACTGCTAACCTCTCCCTGTGCTGCTGTTAGAAAAGGAGGGAGACAGGAGGGAGTGGTGGGTTCTCGCTGTGCTGAATCTCAGCCACCTGGTCTAAATTAAAAAAAACACAGCAAACCATTTTGTCCTCCCTGGATTCCCTCAAATTACTGCCAATTTTTCTTAAGCATTCTGAGTATTCCAATTTAATATATTAGTATTAAAATAGTATTAGTAATATAATAGTATTTCATTTTAATATACTTTTACCCTATTTCTTCATTAAATCCTTTGCTTCTATTTGCATCCTTACTTTATTACAATTGCTGTGACAAACACCTGAGTAACACAACTTAAAGGACAGACTTGTTTTGAGTCCTGGTTTCAGAGCTTTCCATCGATGGTGTGGTGGATAAAATCTCAGTTCAGGGAAGGCAGGAGGTAGAGGAGAAGGAGTGGGAGAGTGAGAGTGGGAAAGAGGTGTGTGTGTGGGGTGGGGGATACAGAGGGAGAGAAAAGGAGAGAGAGCTTGAGCTCATAAACTTTCTTAAGAGGGGAATCTAACAGTTAACGTTTAGGTACAAGGTCACTTATACTACATATAGTACATTGAAAGATTGAATGTGTGTTGGAGTCAAATGCATAAATTAGGCCCTAATATTTCCATCTCTCCATGCAGAATGAGTCAACTATTTTAGCTGATTCTCAGTCTCTGAAGCAGCTCTAGTGTGTGTTAATCTCCTTCCTCTGGCTTGTACCCCTGTATAGTAAGGCTACTGGTGCATACTACCTATTTTGATTACAAAAATGTCTTCACAACCTGGTTTCCCTTTACCAGTCTTCCCATCTTTCCATGCATCCTTTGCAGCACAGGGAGATGTTTCTACAAATGCAGAACTTGCTTTACCATTCCTCTGGTCAAAAATTTTTTTATGATGTTTCCATAGCATGTTAAATAATAAGGCCTTGATGTGGAATGAGGACATAATTGGTCTTGCTCTCATTATGAACTCTGTAGTTCAGTCTTCCCTCTCATCTCCTGTACTCCCTTCTCCCCTCCCTCTCTGTAGTGTGGTCTCCCAAGCCCAAGGAGAGTCCAATCACATCCTTCCCCCTGCTTATACCTTCATTTGGGCTCTGAGCTAGGTTCAGGGCCAGCAAGGTTGCTGCAAGCAGGACCATCAGCATCTTGGAGGAGGCTCTGGAGTTGCTCCCAAGTCTGTGCTGGGGGAAACAAGGAAGCTCCCTTTTATAAGGAGAAGGGAAACAATGGTGCCTTTGAGTTCCATGCTGGGTGACCTCCCAACTGACACACTAGGATGCCTAGCATCCCTCACTTGTCTTTGGGATCTTAGCCCAGCAGGATGGGTGGGCAGGAAGTTGTGAGTGTCTTCTTTTTAAAGGTACAACATGTTACTCAGGCAAGTGTTGAAGGAAACCAAACACTCAGCACAGACATTAGAATTGAAGTTCCCTCATTATCTGAATTTTAGTGTGTTTGATAAGACTGTCTTTCTACTGAGTTTTGTGTATATGTTGTGTGTGTGCACATATGTGTATTTGTGCGTCAGCAGTGATCCTATAGTTTAAAATGAAGATGATGAATATCTCTGATGATTATTACACCCCAACTTCCATCAATCATGATGTATATGTCTCCATGTGTATATTTAGCTAAATTTGATGATATAGGGGTCACTTCTGCTCAAATATATCATGGGTTAGGACATGGAACTTGAACACATGGTAATAGAAGGTTGATGCTTATCCTGCTCAGACCCACAAAAATTGTCTGCAGCTGGCCCTAATCAGAGAAGACTTGATGTTGTAGAAACAAATGGCCTGAGACATTTTGTTTACCAAATTTTAAGGAAGAGCTAATATCGATTTTTCTCCAAACATTTTAAAAAATTGAAGAGGAGAGGATTCTTTCAAATTCATCATACGTGGTCAGCATTACCCTGATACAAAAACTAGAGAAGGACATAACAAACAACTACAGACCATGATGAACTTGGATGCAAAAATTCTCAACAAAATATTAGCAAACTGAATCCAACAGGATATAAACAATGATGATATATTATGATCAAACAGAATTTATCCTAGGAGGCAAGGACAGTTCAATATACACCAATAAATAAGCATAATATTTCATATTAACAGAATAAAGCATAAAATCACATGATCATCTTGATATGTACAAAAAAAGCATTTGATAAAATTTAACATCCTTTCATGGTAAAAAACAAAAAAACAACAAAAAAAGTCCTTCTCAAGTTAGGTAGACATGAAATATACCTTAACACAGTAAAGGTCATGTTTGACAAACCCATAAGCAACATCATACTGAACGGGGAAAAAAAAACTACAATCATTTCTTCAAAGGTCCATAATAATACAAGGATGTTCACTTTCTCCACTTTTCCTTTTGCAGAGCTGGGGATTGAACCCAGGGCCTCATGAATGCTGGGCAAGTGCCCTACCACTGAACTAAACTCTCAACCCCTCACTTGCACTTTTTTTTTAAACCAGGGATTGAACTCAGGGGTACTTGACCACTGAGCCACAACCCCAGCCCTATTTTGTGTTTTACATAGAGACAGGGTCTCACTGAGTTGCTTAGCACCTCGCCATTGCTGAGGCTGGCTTTAAACTCACGATTCTCCTGTCTCATCCTCCCAAAGTGCAGAGATTACAGGTGTGTGCCACTGAGCCGGGCTTCACTGCTCTTATCAACATAGTATTGAAAGTGTTAGCCAGAAAAAACATATATTGAAGAAAAGATAGCTTTTTCAACAAATGGTGCTGGGAAAACTGGAAATCCATATTAAGCACAATGAAACTAAAACCCTATCTCTCACCATGCACAAAACTCAACTCAAAGTGGATCAAAGACCTAGGAATGAGACCAGAGACCCTGCGTCTAATTGAGGAGAAAGTAGGCCAAAATCTTCATCATGTCAGATTAGGCTCTGAATTCCTTAACAAGACTCCAAAAGCACAAGAAATAAAAGCAAGAATCAATAAATGGGATGGATTTAAATTAAAAAGCTTCTTCTCAGCAAAAGAAACTATCAATAAGGTGAACAGAGAGCCTACATTCTGGGAGCAAATTTTTGCTACACACACATCAGATAGAGCACTGATCTCCAGGATATATAAAGAATTCAAAAAACTTAACACCAAAAATCAAACAACCCGATCACTAAATGGGCTAAGGAGCTGAACAGAAACCTCTCAGAAGAAGATATACAATCAATAAACAAATATATGAAGAAATGTTCAACATCTCTAGCCATCAGAGAAATGCAAATCAAAACTACTCTCAGATTTCATCTCACCCCAGTCAGAATGGCAGCTATCCAAAATACCAGCAACAATAAAATATGGCATTTGCAGGTAAATGGATGGAATTGGAGAACATTATGCTAAGTGAAGTAAGCCAATCCCAAGAAACCAAATGCCGAATGTTCTCTCTGATTAGTGGATGAGGATACATAAGGGGGGTGGGAATGGGGAATATAGGAGAAATTCTGTGGGGCATTTTGACCCAAAGTCTAGGCCTACTGGGGCCAGGCTAACGTACAGCATGGGTCTGGAGTGAGTCCTAATCTGGCAAACTTGGAACATAGACAATCCAATGGAGTTTTGGGGTCTCGGGAGGGCTCGGTATGTCCCATGACCTTCTGGCACCTGTGGGAGTGGGTGAGAACAGAAAAAGGCGTCCCTGAACCTGATCACACGCACCTGAGGAACGGAAGGCCGGGTGGGGGGGGTTGAGGGGGTGTGTTCAGGCATCCCTGTACCCTCTGGGGGCCTGAACGGAGTCAGGTGGCTCATACAAGGACCCGGATGTCTCCTTAGCTCTTGCGGCCTTAAAACGGGGAGGTCTCTGGCACGCGCATGACTTACGAATAGACCTCCAGAACGTAATGGGAGCCAAAAGGTCAGGGGAGATGGGGAATGTACCTCACTTCTGTTGGTCCAGATGAAGGGAAATAGAGCAGCTCAGGAGTTCTCCTGGTTCGGAGAAGAGGGTGGTTCTCAACTCCTGTGGAGGAGATCCGAAATACCCTCCCGGGTTTTCGGCACCATTTGTAAAGCCAAATGACCAAAAGGAGGCAAATTAAAACCGCGGGGCAAGGCTTTATTGGAAATCCACGCTGTCGGGCTGAACTCTCCCGTCCACCAGAGTGTGTCCGGGAGAATGGCGCATGTGTTCCGGGGTACAGAAAATTTAAAAAGGCCTGGTCAGGAAGGGGAGGGCTTAGGGCAGGAAGAGAAGGTCAGAGTCCTTCCTGGATGAGTCAGGAAAAGCCCGCTGATTGACAGGAGGCGCCTCTACTGCTGATGTTAGAGTCTGGCTGGCCGTCCCTAACGGGACATGCTGATCCAACCTAACAGTTGTGGCCTGTGAATTGGATGCCCTCAAGCCTTAGTGGGTGCCAAGAAGAATCTTCTGGGTAGTAGAGACTCAAAGAAACAACTATTGTGTTATGGAGAACACAGCTACTTCTCAGCCTGGCTCATATTATTGGTCACTGTGTAAGAGGAAACTGTTGTTATCTGTTCTAGATTGACAAGAAAGTTCTACTAAATGAAGAGTTATAGGGCTTCCCAGTTTATAGGAGACTATTTGTCATGTATAGAAAAACATTTTAAAGAAGAACTGAAAACTCAAAGTGTGTAATATACAAGTAGGAGAACCTGTAAAACTTTGAATACATATATTAATATTCCCAGAGTAAGATCAATTACATCTTGAGTTATAGAAAACTTGTAGTTGTGATCTTAAAGCCAGAAATATTTGAAACAAGGAAGTTAGAGGAAAGATGGGAACATAAGGAGAAGCTTTTAGAACACTGACAGATCCAAAATTGAACAAAATAACAAAAGGGAAAGGAAGAAGGGGTAGATGACGTTCCATATTAAACCCACAGGAGAGATGTTGTCTCTCCGCTTTTTAAACAGAGCTATACATTAGAATGAACCTGGAAGTTAAAAAATACTTGTGGCTAGATCACATCCTCAGAGGTAATGATTTAATTAGAATAGAAAGTGGCTTAGTCAATAGGAATTTAAAACTTAAAAAATTAACATTTAATATTTTGAAATAATTTCAAATGTAGAGAAAAGTTGAGAGAATAGTACTGGGAACTCTCATTTTTATGCTTCACTCAGATTAAAAAATTTTAAATAATCTACTACATTTTCTTTTTAAATTTCTCTGAGCTGGGTGCGGTGGTGCACTCCTGTAATACCAGAGGCTCAAGAGGCTGAGGCAGGTGGATTATGAGTTCAAAGCCAGCCTCAGCAAAAGCAAGGCTCTTAGGAAATCAGTGAGATCCTGTCTCTAAATAAAATACAAAATAAGGCTGGGAATGTGGCTCAGTGGTTGAGTTCCCCTGAGTTCAATCCCCAATTATCCCTCCCTCCAAAAAAAATGGCTCTGTTATACAAACACACACACATATATATGTATATATAATTTTTCTTATCAATTTGAGTGTAAGTGGCATATATCTTGACACTTATTTTATTTTATTTTTTTTTGGTACTGTGGAATGAATCCAGGGGTGCTTAACCACTGAGCCACATCCCCAGCCCTATTTTGTGTTTTATGTACAGACAGGGTCTCACTGAGTTGCTTAGAGCCTCGTTGTTGCTGAGGCTGGCTTTAAACTAGCGATTCCCTAGTCTCAGCCTCCCAAAGTGCTGGGATTACAGGCATGCACCAATGTGCCCGGCCCCAGCTCTTCCTATTTTATTTTTTACTTGAGACAGGGTCTCACCAAGTTGCTGAGGGCCTCACTAAGTTGCTGAGGCTGGTTTGAATTTATGATCCTCCTGCCTCATCCTCCCAAGTTCCTGGGATTACAGGCATGTGCCACCATACCTGGCAACCCCTTACTTCATAATACTTCAGTATTTCCTAAGAACCAGAATATCTTCTCACATAGTGTATGTAATGTAGTTATTAAATTCTGAATATTTAACCCTGATATATTACATTTTATTTAATATTAAATCTCTAAGAGGAGGAAATACACATATCTGGTACTTCATATTTATAAAGAACATGCATAAATTCTTGATAACTATTTAATAACCCAGACACAAGATGTAATGGAATATCACACACTTTGTGTATGTGCTTGTCATATTAATCTCTGCATCTCTAAGAACATGTACAATTCCTGGTATACCCTAGGTGATAGATAAAAGCATAAAGCATAAATGTTTTAATAAAGAAAAGGCTATAAGTTGTATAATATTTTAGAAGTGTTCATTATACAAATGACTTGGTATCTCAGTGAAAAAATTATAAATACTTGAATTCATGATAGTTTCATCAAGACTTGCCACATTAAATTAAGTACCTGTTTGTTTTGAGTACAAAGAATATATTTATCAATATGAGGATATAAAGCTGACCATTCATTAGATTTAGTAGACACCAAAGCCAGAATTTGAAAAGCCCTCTGTTTCTTCTGTTGTTATTCTATTTTTGTTGAGATAAATATTTATTGTCTACAATCTATAATTAATTTTCTTATGGTATAAGATAGGAAGTTAACTTTTTTTATTCTACTATGTATGAAGTTCTGTGTTAGGTTTAAAAATTCATTACTTAAATAGCAGTTTAAGCAAAATCTGTGTTTCAGTTAGCTTAATCATATTTAAAAGTGTGAACTGAGCCAGTTAGAAAATAAACTTGAACTTAGCATTCATTAAGCAAAGGATACCGACTATAACCATTAAAAAATCATTGTGCATGAGATTTGATCAAGAAAATGAAATTGAGTGTTGTTTTTACATTGCCTTTTGACCCCAATTCTCTGAAATTGTATAAAGCACTTTTAAAATAATTTTATGAAAAATAAGAGAGGGTGTTAACTGTGGATTAGAAATTTATGAAAAATTCCTCAAGATAGAAAGCATTTCGATTAACAAGGTAAAAAGAAACACAGTTGGATGTGCCTACAGGAAAAGACAGCTAAAGGAGGTGAGAATGGTTCTGTCTTCCAACCATGGAATCAGTTCTTACCAGGAGTGGAAGTGGTCCTGTGGAAAAAGTGAGGATGACTAATTGAGATAAATTGCATTTTATTTTATTTTTGGTACTGGGGATTGAACTCGGGGGTACTTGACCACTGAGCCACATCCCCAGCCCTATTTTGCATTTTATTTATAGACAGAGTCTTACTGAGTTGAGTTGCTTAGTGCCTTGCCTTTGCTGAGGCTGGCTTTGAACTCCCAATTCTCCTGTCTCAGCCTCCCAAAGTGCTGGGATTACAGATGTGTGCCACTGCGCCTGGCCGATACATTGCATTTTTGAAAATCTGGGTCTTCAACACTCTGCCTGCCCTTCTGATGCAGAGCAACAGGCCTAGTGCATTGGGTACTGGGTTAAAATGGCGAGTGTGAGTTTTCTGTCCTAACTCCTAAGAGGCAGTGTAGTGTCTAGATACCTAAAACCACCAGTCCAGAGATAAAGCAATTGCTTTGCAATGATCCTAAATATTTTGGGAAATTGTTTAGAATTAATATACGATTGGTAAATGAAAATGAGTGTGGAAACTGGAAGATAATTGCAGCATTTGTGAAAATCAGTGGATAGTGCAAGACAACCAGGAATGACTGCTAACCAAAATTTTTTAATTTACTTTTTAAATTTTTTTTTTAGTTGTAGACAGACACAATATCTTTATTTTATTTATTTTTATGTGGTGCTGAGGATCGAACCCAGTGCCTCATGCATGCAAGGCAAGCGCTCTACCACTGAGTCACAATCCCAGCCTGCTAACCAAAATTTTTAATACTCTTAGGAGGACAATAGTGAGTGTTAGAAAATTCGGGAAGACAGTTGAAGGCTTGACAGGGTTTACTGAAAAAACTTATTTTCTTATGATTTATAGTAAAGCATCCATAAAGAGAAGGGCATGAATAATAAAATTTTAAGCTTCCTACTTCAGATTCCAAATTTATTAATGTAGAACTTTTTGCATAAAATGGTGCACAAGGTCTACCTTAGCTGATAGTGCTGTAGAATTGAGAACACAAATATCCTTTGTTCTTCAAGCTTGGACATGCTAGCTAAGCTTAGGTTTAAATATTGAATCAGACCAGAGGAAAGCCCTTCTGCCAATGGTGGTTTCAGTCAACTGTAAGAAACAAGGGTTTTTCTAAGGTGTGACATTTCCTTGTTGGGGAAAGAAGACTTCATATTTTGGGCTTGGACATACGGTTGAGAGGCTGCAGAAGTGACAGGTATCCACGGTCAGGAGCAGTAGATACCTGATTGCATTGGACCTTGAAGTTTTTGATGTCTTCAAACTAAACCATGTAATACCTGTGGTGTCCTTGGGCCCATTGAAAACCAGAAAGCAAAAATTGTTCTTTTAAAATAAGCAATGAGGTGCAAATTTTAGGACAACAAAAGACCTGTAGGTTTTAAGTGGGTCATTCAAATGGTTCTTCTATCACTTCTTTGTTTTCTACTCAAAGAAATATTACACAAGATTAGTCATTACATTTTAGTGTTATTGCCTTGCATGTGGGAGATATATTTTGTAATGCCTGAGAAAAGAGATTCTTGAGATTGGAAAATTAAAAAAAAATCAGGATGATAGAAAATTAACATCAATAACAATATTATTACTGATACCACCGATACAATTTCTGAGAGCAGTTAAATTTTATTTTTTGCATCTGCTTTCTTCATTTTTTTTTTTTTTTGGTACCAGGGATTGAACTCAGGGGTCCTCAACCACTGAGCCACATTCCCAGCTCATAAAAGTAGAGATAGGATCTCACTGAGTTGCTTAGTGCCTCGCCATTGCTGAGGCTGGCTTTGAACTTGAGATTCTCCTGTCTCAGCCTCCCAAAGTGCTGGGATTACAGGTGTGCACCATCATGCCCGGCTTGCTCTCTCCATTTTGTCCTCCTTTTTAAAGTGAGTTTCTCAGGTCTACATTGTCAGATCATAGAACCATCACATACTGTTTTCTATTTTAGTCTTTGCTCAGTCTTAGCTTTACAAGTAACTGCATGTTTAATGGTTGGCTAATTCAAGTATACTCTGAAAATATGGTGAGTTTTGTTCACAAGTCATAATCTTTTTGCTGGTGGAGGAGGGTCTTGCCTTGATCAGAGTGGTAGTTGCTGAAGGTTGGGGGGTATCTGTGGCAATTTTGTAAAATAAGAGCAATGAAGATTGCAGCATCAATGGACTCTTATTTTCATGAAATATTTTTCTGTAGTATGTGATATTGTTTGATAGCCTTTTACCCACAGAACTTCTTTCAAAATCAGAGTGAGTCCCCTAAAACCTTGCCACCCTACTTTATCAACTAATTGGAAGGAATATTCTAAATCTTTTGTTGTCATTTGAATAGTGTTCACAGCATCTTCACCACAAATAGATTCCATCCCAAGAAAATGCTTTCTTTGCTCATCCATAAGAAGCAAGTCCTCATCTGCTCAAGTTGTGTCATGAGATTGCCATCATGTTCAGGCTTCACTCCTAATCTTAGTTCACTTGCTACTTGTCCCTTGTCTGCGATTATTTCCTTCACTGGAGTCTTACATCTCTCAAAGTAATCGTGGAAAGGTACAATCAACTCCTTCTAAGTGACTATTAATATAGATATTTTGACCATCTCCCATGAATCATGAATGTCCTTAAATGCCTCTACAATGAGGAATCCTTTCCAGAAGGCTTTCAATGTACTTTGTATAAATCAACTAGAGGAATACTATCTATAGAAGTTATAGCCTTACAAAATATATTTCTTTAAATAATAAGATTTGAAAATCAAAATTAGTCTTTGATTCATGGTTTCAGAACTACCTGCTAAGTTGCTGAGGCTAGCCTTAAACTTGTGATACTCCTGCCTCAGTCTCCCAAGTTGATGGGATCACAGATAGTGCCAGGCTCCCACACCATTTTTTAAAAAGATAATCCTTTGGTCATTGAATTATGACCTATGCTTTTTCATCAAATTGTGTGCATTGTGTGCATCTATTCCATGTATTTATTTTTCCATTCTTTCATCAGTACAACACTGTCTTGATTTCTTTATAGTAAGCTTTTTATTTAGTAAGTCTTGAAATCAGGTAAACTTTCAACTTCCTTCTTTTTCAGTATCATGGTGACTTTTTTTGGGTCTTTTGTCCTCTATATTAATTTATAATCAGTTTTTCAATATCTTCAAAATAGCTTGCTAGGATTTTTATTGGTATCGCTTTGAATCTATACCTCAAAATGAGAAGTGAAATCTTACCAATATTGGGCCTTTCTGTCTATGAACATGGAATATCTCACCATTCATTCAGATAATATTTATTTTATCTGAGTCTGGGGATATTCTACATCTCTAGCTGCCTTTCCATTTTAAAGCTGTGGTTTGTGGACTTCTCTGAAGTCCTACATTGTAGGAAATGAAAACTGTTTTGTTTATCTAGAATTCATAAAGCTAGGTACTGAAATAGTAGTCTTGTTGTGGGTTTTATTCAAAGTAATGTGCTGTTTCCCTAGTATTTTATCCCTTTTCCAAGATGTAGTAATTTCTCAGATAAGATTCAGTGAGTTAGAGTAATGCCATCCACAGTGGTCTTACACCAGTGTTGTAGAGGATCCGATAGCAGAGCCTTAGAAAACTTCCCTTATTAAGGCCAAAAAGTTCCAGCACTAAAACCACAGTCTTGGAATAAGGCCTTGGAGGTTTTGCACTAAAGCCAAAGTCCCAAATGTTGCCTTTCACTTCTTGGATCCTACGTCTTGGCTTAGAAATCCAGGAAGTTTTGCATGACTTGCAAGTATGTTCTTCAAATTTCAGGTGATGGAAATTGTAGGGTTTACCTAGGAATTTGCTATCATTTGATTGCAGTGAAAACCACTGCATTACTTCATGCTGTTCTTGTGCCTTAACTATGAGGCAAAGTAGAGATTACTAGTCTAAATGTATTAGTGTACTGGTTTGTGATGATAGGTAGATAAGGAGTCCAGTTGGATTTTTTTTTTGTTTATCTGATCAATTTTTAATCTTTGAACTCATACAAATTTGCAAATATGAATTATCTCACAATAGATAGAAATAGTTGATCTTATGTTTAGAACTCCCTTCCCCCCAAAACACCCAAAGACTTCCAAAGCTGATAGACAAATTCAGCAAAGTAGAAGAATACAAGATCAACATACAAAAATCAGTAGCTTTCTTGTACTCCAAAAATAAATCTGCTGAAAAAAAAAAATCAGGAAAACAATCTCCCAAAAACAATAATCTCAAAAAACAAAGCAAAACAAAAGAAAACAGAACAACAACAACAACAAACCAAACAAAATTGGGAATAAATCTAACCAGAAAGGTAAAAGATCTTTATAATGAAAATTACAGAATACTGAAAAAATTAAAAACCTTAGAAAATGGAAATATCTCCTGTGTTCTTGGATTAGACAGAATTAATATTGTGAAAATGGTTATATTACCAAAAGCAATACACAAATTCAATGCAATTATCATCAAAATACCAATGACATTCTTCACAAAACTAGAAAAACAAAATTCTAAAATTTATATAGAATAAGAAATCCAGAATAGCCAAAGCAATCCTGAACAAGAAAAGCAATGCTGGAGACATCACAATATCTGATCTCAAATTACACTACACAGCTATAGTAATAAAAACATCATGGCATTGGTATCAAAACAGACATGAAAATAAAGGGAGTAGAAGGAATGGAGATAAGGCCATATAGATATATTCAACTGATCCTTGAAAAAAAAACGCCAAAAACATACATTGGAGCAAAGTAGCCTTTTTAACAAATGGTGTTGGGAAAAAATGGTTATTCATGTGTATAAGAATGAAAGTAGTAGATTCCAATCTCTTATCCTGTACAAAAGTCAACTCCAGGAATTAGATTAGAATCACTGAAAGTGCTAGAAAAACACAAGGTCAACACTCCAATATATTGGCACAGGCACCAATTTCCTTAATGAGACCACTAAAACTCAAGAAATAAAACCAAGAATCAGTAAGTGGGATGGCATCAAATTAAGAAGCTTCTGCACAATGAAGGAAATAATTAAGAGCATGAATAGAGAGCCTACAAATGGGAGAAGATCTTTGCCAGTTACTCTTCCTATGGGGGATCAATATCCAGAAGATATCTAGAACTCAAAAAATACCTAAAAGCCAAATAACCCAAGCAATAGATGGACAAATGATATAAACAGATATTTCTCAAAAGAAGAAATACAAATGGCCAACAAATATATGAAAAAATGTTCAACATCTTTATCAGTCAGGGAAATGCAAATAAAAATTATACTGAGAATTTATCTATAGTTAGAATGGCAATCATCAAGAACATGAATAATAATAAATGCTGGCAAGAAAGCCAGGAAAAAGGTACAGTCATACATTCTTGGTGGGACTGCACATTAGTACAACCGTTCTGGAAGGCAGTGTGGAGATTTCTTAAGAGACTGGGAATGGAATCGCCATATTACCCAGCTCTCCCACTTTTTGGTATTTATTTAAAAGATCTAAAATCAGCATACTATAGTGATATAGCAACTTCAATTCTTGTAACATCATAACTCACAATAGCCAAGTTATAGAATTGCCCTAGGTGCCCATCAACAGATGAATGGATATAGAAAATGTGGTATATATACACGATGAGGTTTTACTCAGCTATAAAGAATGAAATGATGGCATTGTCCAGTAAATGGATGGAACTGTAGAACATTATGCTAAATAAAATAATCCAAACTCAGAAAGTCAAGGGTCAATTTTTTTTCCCTCATGTCTTTCTAGAAAGAGAGAAAAGGAGGGAAAGAAAAAGATGTAATAAATAAAATAGAAGAGGGACCAATGGAGAAGAGGACAGGGATTGATGGGGAGGGAGGGATGGGGCACATAAGGAAATACTGGGGGACAAAATCTACCAATTATAATATGTCCATGTATGAATACAACTCAAGAATCCTGCTTTTATATATATAATTATAATGCACAAGTTATAATAATAATAATAATAATAATGGGAAGATTAGTAGAGCAATGGGATCAAGGAGATAGATAAGGGGAAGGACAGGGGAGGTATTGAGAGATAGGTTCAATCAAATTATGTTATATGCGTGTATGAATATGACATAATTCCCACTATTATGTGTGATTGTAATGCATAAATAAAAAAAAAACAGAGGAGTCAGAAAATTCTCACCTAAGGAAGGAAATAATTATTACACACTCCTGGCCTTGGACCCAGGCAGTAATGACTGTTAATATAACTAATATCTGTATGTATTTTAAACGTGTGCAAGCATTTTTACTTGTTCTATCCTTTCCACTCTTTAATTGTATGACATAAGAACGAGGTGTTTTATTTTCAGAGGAAATACCCACAATGCTCATTTATAAGCAGTTAAGTATTAACTGCATTTTATTTTTCATAAGGGAAGAAGTTGAGGCTCAGAGAAATAGGTCAGTTAGTGAGGAAGCTGGTTTCAATTCCGAGTGCACTTGGTGCTTTCCAGGGTACTGTGCATCCTTCCCTGCCCTTTATGCTTTTGAATAAAGAAATGACATCAGAGCCTCTACAGGAGAATTTAAAAGGGCAGAATGCAGTGGAAACCAAGATCTAGAGGCACACAGAGAAGAGATGCAGCTCACTGACTGTGACGAACCCCATCCTGGTCTGTTGGATCCAACTCAAAGCACATTGGGGAAGTGACATTCTGGATTCATGATCCCAATCTAGAAGGAAAGAAAGAAATTAATACATTGGACTACAAATATCTGCCCTTTATTCAAGCTTTTGGGTCCCTGTGGAAGATAAAGTGGACTGAAAAGCCCAGCTTTTGGAGCAAGAGGATCTAGAGTCTCAGCCCCTGATTTACTAGTTTTGAGACTTTGAGCAGCTTGCGATACCTTTTGTTCCTTGGTTTTCCTTTTCTATAAAATACGGATTTTGGGGGGGAGAGGTACCAGGGATTGAATTCAGGGGCACTCAATCACTGAGCCACATCCCCAGCCCTATTTTGTATTTTATTTTAAAGACAGGGTCTCACTGAGCAGCTTTTGCTGAGACTGGCTTTGAACTCCTGATCCTCCTACTTCAGCCTCTCGAGCGGCTGGGATTACAGGTGTGCACATAAAATAAAGATTATAATAACAAATTAATGACATAACTAATATGATAATTTATTCATTTGTACACATAAAACACTCAGAACATACTATTTATTATTATTGTTATTTTTCTATCATGGGGTTAAGGAGGAAGATTATTATGCTCAGTAGAAATACTTGATTTGAGGGGCTGGGATTGTGGCTCAGCGGTAGAGCACTTGCCTTGCATGCATGGGGCCCTGGGTTCGATCCTCAGCACCACATACAGAGCAGTAAAATAAAGACATTGTGTCCATCTACAAAAAAATTAAAAAAAAAAAAAAAGAAATACTTGATTTGAGATTTAAAAAATAATCAAGAAATACTCTCACTCTGGGCTCCACTTTATTTACAAAAACTTCACTTTTTCAAATACAAAATTTCTTGTTCATTTCTACATATACATTGTGTATTTCATTGGAATTAAACTGTTAGGTTTGAGGTTGGGGAAAAAAATTCAAAAATAGTTTGTTACTACCATCCTTGGAATTTTCAGCAAAGGGAAAGGGAAAATATGGCACATAAATGTTTTAAAACCATGGTTGTTGAAGTTGAAGCCAGTTTTCCAAAGTATGGTCCTTTGCACCAGTGGTTCCTCTTCTGAAACTGATTACAACAGAGGCAGAAAATATATTTAGACATTATACCCTCTATAGTTATTTAGGATTGCATAGTAAGAGAAACAAAGGCCACAATTTCAAAATCGGTGACATGTTGAATTTCTAGAATAGAAAATAAGAAGACAGTTTTGTAATTTTTAGGAGTGTATTTGTTGGAGTTAATGATTGCACTGCCTGGTACACTTTCGTTGGCTCCTTTTAGGAAATGGAGGTAAAAATCAGAATCCTAGCCACACAGATTTTAAAGAGAAGAAAAATTATAGCAATCATTTAGTTAGTCATGTTTAAACAAAGTTTTGGGCTATCTTTTTAGATATTATTTTAGATTTACAAGAAAATTTGCAAGAATAGTAAGGAATGACTCCTGTATACCCTTTGTCTAGATTCACTAATTGCTAACATTTTGCTCCATTTGTTTTCTCATTTGTTTCTCTCTCTCTCTTTCTCCCTTGTGTGTGCATGCTCACACACGTGCACACATAAGCATTTGGGAGGAAGTTACATGTTGATACTTTTTCATAAATACTTCAATGTGTGTGTGTGTGTGTGTGTGTACATAGATACATACAAGGACATTCTCTTCCATTACCACATACAATGATCAAAAGCAGAAAATTTAATTTAAGAAAAAAAACCCCAATTATGTAATCCATAGTCACATGTAAATTTGGTTAATTGTTCTGATATTGTCCTTTATAGATAAATTTTAAAAAAAATTATTTTATTTAAATGTGTTTCAAGTCATAGTACATTTACAGAGCTCAATTTTTCCATTTCTCTGGTTGCAAACCAGGTAGAGTCACATTTGTGTCTTCATACATGCACCAAAGGTAGTGATGACAATCCCAATCAACCATCATTACTATACCCATTCCCTTTTCCTTCCCCCCACTTCCCCCCTGCCGCATCCAGAGTTCCTCCATTTCTCCTATGTTCCCCATTCCCACCCCCCTTATGTATCCTCATCCACTAATCAGAGAGAACATTCGGCATTTGGTTTCTTGGGATTGGCTTACTTCACTTAGCATAATGTTCTCCAGTTCCATCCATTTACCTGCAAATGCCATAATTTTATTCTCTTTTATTGATGAATAATATTCCATTGTGTATATGTACCACAGTTTCTTTATTCATTCATCTATTGAAGGGCATCTGAGTTGCTTCCATAGTTTTGCAATTGTGAATTGTGCTGCTATAAACATTGAGGTGACAGCTTTATTGTAGTGTGCTGTTTTTAAATCTTTAGGGTATAGGCCAAGGAGTGGGATAGCTGGATCGAATGGTGGTTCTATTCCAAGTCTTTTAAGGAATCTCCATACTGCTTTCCAGATTGGTTGCACCAATTTGCAGTCCCACCAGCAATGTTTGAGTGTACCTTTTCACCGCATCCTCGCCAGCACTTACTGTTGCTGGTAATTTGGATAGCTGCCATTCTGACTGGTGTGAGATGAAATCTGAGTGTAGTTTTGATTTGCATTTCTCTAATGGCTAGAGATGATGAACATTTCTTCATATATATATTTATTGATTGTATATCTTCTTCTGAGAGGTTTCTATTCAGCTTTTTAGCCCATTTATTGATTGTGTTGTTTGTTTTTTGGTGTTAAGTTTTTTGAGTTCTTTATATATCCTGGAGATCAGTGCTCTGTCTGATGTGTGTGTGGCAAAAATTTGCTCCCAGAATGTAGGCTCTCTGTTCACCTCATTGATAGTTTCTTTTGCTGAGAAGAAGCTTTTTAGTTTAAGTCCATCCCATTTATTGATTCTTGCTTTTATTTCTTGTGCTATAGGAGTCTTGTTAAGGAATTCGGTCCTAATCCAACATAATGAAGATTTGGGCCTACTTTCTCTTCAATTAGACGCAGGGTCTCTGGTCCAATTCCTAAGTCTTTGACCCACTTTGAGTCGAGTTTTGTGCATGGTGAGAGATAGGGGTTAAGTTTCATTTTATTGTAAATGGATTTCCAGTTTTCCCAGCACCATTTGTTGAAAAGGCTATCTTTTCTTCAATGAATGTTTTTGGCACCTTTGTCTAGTATGAGATATTTGTATTTATGTGCATTACTCTCTGTGTCTTCTATTCTGTACCATTGCTCTACATGTTTATTTTGGTGCCAGCACCATGCCGTTTTTGTTACTATTGCTTTGTAGTAAAGCTTAAGGTCTGGTATTGTGATGCCTCCTACTCACTCTTCTTGCTCAGGATAGCCTTGGCTATTCTGGGTCTCTTGTTTTTCCAAATAAATTTCATGATTGCCTTTTCTATTTCTATAATAAAGGACTCTGGGATTTTGATTGGGATTGCATTGAATCTGTATAACACTTTGGGTAGTATGGCCATTTTAATAATATTGATTCTGCCTATCCAGGAACATGGTAAGTCTTTCCATCTTCTAAGATCTTCTTCAATTTCTTTCTTAAGTGTCTTGTAATTTTCATTGTAGAGGTCTTTCATCACTCTTGTTAGATTGATTCCCAAGTATTTTATTTTTTTGGAGGCTATTGTGAATGGAGTAGTTTTTCTGAATTCTCTTTCAGAGGACTCATTGCTGATTCATAGAAATGCATTTGATTTATGGATATTGATTTTATATCTTGCAACTTTGCTGAATTCATTTATCAGTTCTGGAAGTTTTCTTGTGGAACTTTTTGGATTCTCTAAGTATAGAATCATGTTGTCTGCAAATAATGATAGTTTGAGTTCTTCTTTTCCTATTTGCATCCCTTTAATTTCCTTCGTCTGTCTGATTGCTCTGGCTAGAGTTTCAAGGACTATATTGAATAAGAGTGGTGAGAGAGAGCATCCCTGTCCTGTTCCCGTTTTTAGAGGGAATGCTTCCATTTTTTCTCCATTTAGGATAATGTTGGCCTTGGGCTTAGCATATATTGCTTTAACCATGTTGAGGTATATTCCTACTATCCCTAGTTTCTCTAGTGTTTTGAACATGAAAGGGTGCTGTATTTTGTTGAATGCTTTCTCTGCATCAATTGATAGAATCATGTGATTCTTATCTTTAAGTCTATTGATGTGATGGATTATGTGTATTGATTTCCGTATGTTGAACCAACCTTGCATCCCTGGAATGAACCCCACTTGATCATGGTGTACTATTTTTTTAATGTGCTTTTGTATGCGATTTGCCAGAATTTTCTTGCGAATTTTTGCATCTATATTCATCAGGGATATTGGTCTGAAATTTTCCTTTTTTGATGTTTCTCTGTTTGGTTTTGGAATCAAGGTGATACTAGCCTCATAGAATGAGTTTGGAAGGGTTCCTTCTCTTTCTATTTCATGGAATAATTTGAGGAGTATTGGAGTTAGTTCTTCTTTGTAGGTCTTGTAGAACTCGGCTGAGAATCCATCTGGTCCAGGGCTTTTCTTGGTTGGAAGGCTCTTGATGGCCTCTTCTATTTCCTTGCATGTAATTGATC
>PVHX01024039.1:0-24579 GCA_004024805.1 Geosciurus inauris
TGTCCAGTTGTTCCAGCACATGTTAAAAAAACTATCATTCCTTCGTTTGCCTTTGCCCCTTTGCCAAAGATCAATTAACTAATGAGCCCATCAAAGACATTTTTCATTTGTTTAGTGGCTTTGATCTCTAGAATTTCCTTTTGATTATTTCTTATAATTTTATCTCACTGTTTATATTACCTATCTGTTCTTTCATGCTATCTACTTTTTGCATTAGAATCCTTAGCATATTATTCATGGTTGTTTTAAATTTCATTAGAATCCTTAGCATATTATTCATGGTTGTTTTAAATTTCCAGTCTGATTATTCCCACATCCCTGTAATACCTGAGTCTGGTCTAATGCTTCTGCTATCTCTTCAAACTGCAATTTTGCCTTTTAGTATGCTTGTAATTATTTGGTGTAAGCCAGATGCAATGCAAGGCCTGTGGTAAACAGGCCTTTAGTGACATGGTGGTGAGCTACAGGGAGACAGGGAGTGTTCCATAGTGATATGATTAAGTCTTAGTCTTCCAGTGAGCCAATATCTCTGGACTATGAAGTTCACAAGTACTTCTCAGTTTCCCCAGCCCAGATCCCTTGAGGTACAATAGAAAGGACTGGAAAGGGCTAGGGGTGGCTATTTTCTTTCCTTATATCAAGATTGTACCAGGCTGGAGTTGGGTATTTCCCTTCTCCCAGCTTGGTTAGTCTCTAGTAAAATCCCAAGTTTTCCTCTAGCAAAATAGTTTCTTCTCTTAAAGGCAGACCTCGCTAAGAAGAGCAGAGTGCTCTGGGCATGTTTCCAAATGCCTACTGCCCCCTGCCCACTAGGAAGCGGGGATTTTTCTCCAATCTTTATTTGCAAATATGTAGAGCTGGTAGAAGTAGAACTGAGAGCATGGTAGGTCCTCCCTGTGGCTCAGCCTGCCAGGAGTTCTCAACGCAGACTCCTCCACACTGAGCCTCCAGCAATTCTTCCATTATATTTCTTCCCCTGGTACTGGTTCACATGGAGCTTTCTGCTTCAGTTAGGTTGTGATTCTTTGAATCTGTCTTTCCACTTTGGGGGTCAGTAGTTTGCCCTTGATTCTCCGATAAATCTAAGAAAAACTGTTTGATTTTTAGTTTAATTTTTTTAACTGTTAAAACGAAGTGACAGCTTCCAAACTCCTTATATACTGGACCAGAAAACAATGTCAAAGAAAAATACTGCCAGACACTAGTTATAAGCAGCAAGACATCTTTTATGCAGACTACTACTGCAGGGAGAAAAAAAAAATGCAGTATTAACTGAGTTTAACTCCAACTGAGACAAAGGTGACTACAGTTTTTAGATTTTTAACAGTACAAAAGAGAGGGAACTAAGGAATGCAATAGGGAAGTAAAAAGGGTGGATGAAAAATGTGGGGAGTCCTATGTAGGAGAGGAGGTGAGAAAGAATTACAGAAGCAAGGTTACATAGAGAATTACTGTAAATGGTTTGTGAAGGTGGGGTGGGATAATGGACACTTGGCAGTTTGGTGGTATCGTGTTTTCATAAACAAAAAGTCAGCGTGGGAACTGGGATCACCTTTAGAAACAGGTGCAGGTGGCAACCAGGCTAAAGTTTAATAATAAGTCTCTTAGCATAGTGTTGTGCCATATAGGAGTCCATATTTCACAATTGTTGACCAATGATCTAAAACAGTAAGTGTGCAGTGATTTTATAGTTCTCAAGGTTAATGATTGCTTAACTTACAAAATACTAAATTATTATAGCCCTATAGAAACGTAATAATAAGATGTCATTTAAGGTGAAAGTTGAAGCCAGGCTACAGTATGATCAAGTCTCTGAGCACAATGTCGAGACAAGACTTTTGTGCCATAGAGTAACAGTGGTCCCTTCACCAAATTTTTTTTCCCCTCTTCTCCCCTCCAACCCCTCCCTAACAAGATTAGGGAGACAGTGTTACCTTTTCTTCCCCTAGTTAATTGCCCTTGAGCACACCCACTACAGGAAGGAGATGCCTGCTGAGGATCTGGGAAGTGAATATCTCCCAAATTAACAAGTGAATCCTAACACTGCCCTAGGACCCCCTACCAGAGCACACCTGGAATGTTACATTGAAATCCCTTTAAAATGCCCCTGTCCCTCCTGACAGAGAGAGTCACAGCCTTTGGGACAGGAGTACCCTGTGTTTCTCCTTTGCTAGCAAAGCAATAAACCTTCTTTTTCCTTTATCTCAAAACCGTGTTCTCATTATTAAATTTGCATTGACTGGCATTGGGGACAAGGACCAAGCTTTTAGATACAATAAGAGCTCAAATTTTACAATTATATTTGACCGGCAATCTAAAACTAGTAAGTGTGCAATGATTTTGTAGTCCTCGATGTAGGTGATTGATTAACTTGCACAAATATCTTTTTTTCCATTTTATTTCTTTTCTTTTTTTCTTTTTAAATTTTATTTATTTATTTATTCTACTTAGGTATACGTGATAGCAGAGTGCATTTTGATTCATTGTACACAGATGGAGCACAACTTTTCATTTCTCTGATTGTATGTGACATAGAATCACAAGATACATGCAGTCACACATAAAGCTAGGGCTATGATGTCCATCATATTCCACCATCTTTACTGTCCCCATGCCCCCTCCCCCATCCCACCCCTTGCACAAGCATTTGATAAATTATTATAAACTATAGAAACTTAACATTTAAGATGTCATAGCTTAAAGGATCTGTTTAAAAGTGGCCATCTGGTATACAATTAACAATTTAAGTTAAACTATCCTTTGTATCCAATTGTATTTATGCCTATCCCTCAAATACCCTTTGAAACAGTTTGTCTGTGTTGATTTCCTTTCTGATAGTTTAAACTTTGCCACGTAATAACCAATCTATGTATTTGAGAAATTTAACACCTATCTAATCTTTTAACATCTATACTGCCTAGGAGTTGAAGATCTATCTACCTCAGCTTCAATTCAAATCCCTTCTGAAGAGCTTCACACACTAAAAAAAGAAGTCATTTTTTTCTTTGAAACAATGTTTCAAAATGTTTCAATATTTTATCTCAGCTCTGTTAATATAAATGATATGTAAAGATTGCATACTGGCTGAACCATGAAATTTTAATTTTTGATAAATAATGTCTCTTCCAAAGCAACTAGGAGTATAATATAAAGGTAATCTAAATTATAAATAGGAAGTCTGCAATGCATACATTTTGTCCATCTTTCATTGGAAAACCTTGGAGCCAAATGCATTTGGGAACTCAGAATTTTGGGATTTTAGAAAAACAATACACTGCCTACCATATTTATTATGTAACACTCACAGTGGTGTCTAGAATAGCTCCACAAGATGAAACTCGTTAAGTTTTTGCAGCAAAATATATAAATATTCACTGTGTGTTTGTAATAGATAAAAACATACATAACCCCATATCAGTTCAAGTCCGAGTTCCATACACAAATGCATTTTAGTGCCAAACTTATGAAAAACTTTAACTTTGCCAAGAATTTTAGATTTCGTAATGTCAGATGATGGATTGTGAACCTTGATTGCCATGTGCTTTTTTCCTTGCTAAACTGGGGTTTTCCAAAATAGATCCAACCCATGTCAAACCAACGTAGGAGAACACAATTAAGGTTAAATGTTATCCCTAATAATCTGTAACAATACTAACGTTTCTTCTTCCTTCCAAATTCATTTTGATTGGTGAATGTGTCTAATACTTGATAGCATTATTTCCCTTGGGAGATATGTAGCATATAGACACACTGGTTAGTTAGTTGGTTGGTTGATTTTCATTTGGGTGTTCTTCAAATGAAATACTTTGAGTCTCTTGTAATTGTCTGCACGCTCGTGCATAACATCTATGCTCCTCTGAACTCGGTCTGTCAAGTCCCTTCTTGGCATGCTCCCTCTTGGGCTGATATTTTGACAAGCATCTGATATGCTGTAACTCTCAAAATCCATTTCTTATTTAGCAAAGGAATCAGAATGACCACAGGATTTATGTGCCCTCTCCATTCTCCCTCACATGTCCCTTCAGAAGGTTTCTGTGACAGGCAGTTTAAGAACACTGTGCTAAGAGAGAGCTCTCCTCTCAGTCCCTCAACTGCTACTTTAAAATTAGTTTTAATGAAATTTCTTTTCCATTTTTCCACCAAAAGACTTCCTTCCCAATCAAGATTTATCCATGCATTTATCATTGTCAGAAAAGATGAATGGAAAAATTACCACACAGAAGAAGATTAAAACTCAATGTTTTAATACTTTTACAATCATGTTCTATTATTCTTCCTGGGAGCTTTAATAGATAGTCAATGAGAGGCAGCAGTAAAATTCTGCCTTGGTTCAAATTCTGTATTTCCTGTTTAATTGATGACCTTGAATGAGCTGTGTTGCTCTGCTGTGTGATAATGCCCCACAAAGCTCGCCTTGAGGATACATTAGTTAACACGTGTAGACTACTCAGCACCTGCATACGGAAAGCACTAATAAAAAGTTCATTATAATTAAAATACATCTAAAACTGCCTAGAAAGCTCTGTTCTATATAAAAAGCATAAACAAATAAATATGTAAAATATACTAATAAAAAGTATTTCTCAAAACATGTGACTTCTGAATAGTAAGTTTCTGACTCACTTTTTCCTATGAGTATTGTAATTTATATGTTTCCAATACTGGTCAATGTCCTAATTACTTCTCTCTGCATACACTTAATGTTCAGCAAATTCTCTTTGTCCAAATCTAAAATAAAATGATTCAAAAGGTAATTCTCCTTCTCTTCTGCTTGGAATGACCTTCCCTCTTACAGTTTCAAGGGTAATTTTCAATTTTCTTTTTAGATTAAGGCTGACACTTCCTCCACAAAGCCTTCACTGATTCTCTGTCTCACACTTAATACCCTATGTACACTTCTCTCACTGTTCTTCTACATTGTTTAAAATTCCTTATTTGTTCCTCCTCTACCATCTTCTTAAGGGCAAGGAGAGTTTTATTCATCTTTGTCTTTCTATTGATTCTTAGAGTGCTTGACCCAGGTTGGGGGCTGGGAATACAAGAAAGGGTAACTCAAGGAAATGACTGACTTCATGACTCAATGAATGAAGCCTGCCAAGTTGATATCAAAGCAAAATATCTACCATTTCTTACCAAAGTGGTCAGATTTTACATGCATTTCACATCTCATTTGTAAAATACATCAAATGTGAAATCTTTAAGAGTACCATATTTAGAATTCAAGTAATTGTGCCTGATTGACAGAGCATGAGACCCAGTTTTCTTATTTTGCCTATATTTCCCCACTGAAATCCTTGTTTTTACAAATAAGAGCACTTTATAAAACCTACTTAGAAAAATATGTTTCCTTAATGCTTTTTTTTGGTATCAGGGATTGAATCTGGGGTACTTAACCACTGAACCACATCCCTAGCCCTTTTTGGTATTTGAGTGAGAGACAGGGTCTCACTGAGTACTTAGGACCTCTCTAAGTTGCTAAGACTGGCTTTGAATTCCTGATCCTCCTGCCTCAGTCTTCTGAGCCGCTGGGATTACAGGAGTGCGCCATCGCACCTGGCCCTCCTTAATGCTTTAATAAGTATAGTTGGTCTTATTGAAAAACACTACAACAAACAAAATTCCCAGGTAAGACATTTGAAAATTTCAAAAAAAAATTCCAAGAATCCAAAATCACATTATATTTACCTATTTTTTGGCTAAGAATTGACTCATTAATGATGTAATATTCTCTCCTTAATCTGAACTATTTACTTTTAGTAATATAACAAATTCTTTTTTAAAAAAATTTAACCCAGGGGCTCTTACCCCCTGAGCCACATAACCAGCCCTTTAATATATTTTATTTAGAGACAGGGTCTCACTAAGTGACTTAGGGCCTTGCTAAATTGCTGAGGCTGGCTTTAAACTTGCAATCCTCCTGCCTCAGCCTTCTGAGCCACTGGGATTACAGGTGTGCACCACCACGCCTAGCTTAATATAACAAATTCTTAATCATGGCCAATGCCCTGTCCTCCATTCTAGATCTATTTCCATTTCGTCATTGCTCCCAGTGTCCCTTGTCTTAAGGGCTAAAGTCTCCTGAAGGAGTTCCATAAAACTTTGGCTGTACATTGGAAGCATCTGGAAACTTAAAAACCAATTGCTATTTGGAGAACCTCCCTAGGGATTGTGATTTTAATTAGCCTGGTGAGAATTGGAACATCATGAATTTTAAAACTCTTTGGGTGACTCTACTGCATTGTCAGTGCTGGGAACCACTTCCCTAGATCATGATGTTTATCATGCTTTTTTACCTCAACCAGGTCCCTAACAAGAGCCTAGGCCTTCCACTTAGTTGTGCATTGGATCTTGGAGAACCTTGTTCCCAGCACCTATTTTTGGTAGCTTGGGTAGGAAATATTAGAACACGGGTCCTTCACATCTTGACAGTGCATTAGTGCATTTTATTGAAACTTTGTGTGAGAGTGACAGCTCTTTGTTTTAGAATGCCCTCAAACTTGCCCAACTGGAGCTACTGAACTCATGTCAATAGATTTCAGCCCCACTGTGAACCCTAGTACTAATATTCTCCCTGTGCTTGTAAATACTATATGCTAAGTGGAACTTGTCTTATGGCTGATCAAGGTCTTACCCTGGTTCCTAGGTCCCTATTCTTACCCTGGTTCCTAGGTCCCTACTCTTAACTATAAGCCTTAGTAACTGGGCTCCTTTTTCATTCCCTTCAGCATATGTCGTGAGTATGAATGGCTAGCACTCCTAGCAGCTGGACTTTCTTTTGGAACTACCTCTCCTTAACTGAACACCACGAAGCCAAGCACCCACCAACCTGGACATGTGCAAGCTGGATGGGCAATGCTTTGGACTTAATCAAGGATATAAACCCTTCTGTCTCTTTTTTGATTCTACATTTGAAAACATATCCCTGTAGGTCTCTTTCTTAAATAACCCATTCCTGTTTTTCTCAATCTTTTGTGGAAATACAAAGTTTTCTATGATGTAATCTGCCTGAACTCTTATTTCCATTTTTCTCCATATTATTACACAGACTAAGGGTTACTTCTGGTGAGAAATAAAATGAAATTACTTCTGAATTAGAAATCCAGAAAGTAGAATCCTTTGACTTCCACAAGTTTGATAACCACTGTTTTAAACTTGACATTAATAAATATTTTCAGGGAAGGAGAGAAATCGTTACGCTCTAAAGCTCCAGTAAGGATTCTTTTTTTATTTAAGTACTCTCTACCCAGTTGAAATCTACACATTAAAACTATAATCAAATTTCTGACTGTATCTGACCAGAATTCAAAATAATATACTATTGCTTATATTATTATATCTGTAAAAAGAAATACCAATAATTGTTCATTTTCATTTAAAAAAAAAAAACTCAAGCCAATTATTTTAGGAAATGCCTAAAATAATTTGTTTGGGCAAATGTAACTAAACAGTTTTAGCTGGCATGTTTGTCAACAGAGAAAAAATAATCCAATACAATAAAAATATGCATTTGCAATTGAGGAACACTAAACTGATATCTACCTAAGGTGATTGCTGTACATAACCCTGAATCAGGACTCTCATTTTACCAAAAGCAGGCAGCTAGATTCTGTAATACTTAGGCCAGCATTTCACACACAGGGAAAAATCCTTCCAATCAGCCCAGACCTTACCTTGTCAACAAGCCCAGATACAGCCAGCCTATCAGTATCATTCAGACCTTGCTTTATGGGCTGGGGATATAGTTCAGTGGTACAGCACTTGCCTGGCATATGAGAGGCCTTGGGTTCCATCTCCAACATCATGAAAACATAAACAAAAGAGAAAAAATAGCTTTTTACATGAGACTGAGGTGGGTTCCTTATCCAAACCTCATATCTCAGACCCCAGACTATGGGTCGGGTTCTCTGCTTTTCTATACAAAGTTTTTCTACTCAGGACTTAGGTCTCTTGGTATTAACTTTCTCTCTAATAGAATTAATATATTCTTAAGATTCTTTTTCTGACTGCAAATGTTACATATATTCATAATAGACCTATTGAAAAATACCAGGCACACATTTACTCTAAAAGATAAGGCAGGAAGATCTCAAGTTCCAGGCCAGCCTGGGCAACTTAGCAAGACCCTATCTCTTCTGTGTTTGTTTGTTTGTTTGTTTTTGTGGTGCTGAGGATTAAACCCAGGGCCTATGCATGCGAGGCAAGCACTCTACCAACTGAGCTATATCATCAGCCCACAAGACCCTATCTCAAAATAATAGTCTTGGTCAAAGGGCACAAACTTTTAGATGTAAGCTGAATAAGTTTTGGGGATCTAACATACAGCATGGTGATTGTTAGCCATTTTTTTGTCTCTGTAACCAAGACCTGATGAGAACAACTTAGAGGGAAAAGTTTATTTTGGCTCACAGTTTCAGAGGTCCATGGTCAGCAGACTCCACTGCTGTGGGCATCATGGCAGAAGGGTGTGGCAGAGTAAAGATTCTCAGCTCATGGCAGACAGGAAAACGAGGAGCCAGGGACAAAATATAATCCCCAAGGGCATGCCACCAGTGACCTACTTCCTTCAGTCTCACCTGCCTACAATTACCACCTAGTCAGTGCATTCAAATTATTAATCCATCCAAATGAATTAATCCACTGATGAGTTTACAGCTCTTATCTAATCATCTTACCTCTGAACACTGCTACATTGGATATCATGCTTCTAATACACAAGCTTGTCTGGAGACACTTCATATCCAAACCATAACAGTAACTATAGTAAATAATACTGTATTGTTTACTTGAAACTCGCTAAGAGACATATGCACTCACACATGCACCAAATGAGAACTGTGTATGGTGATGGACTTGTTGACTTGATTGTGGTAATCATTTCACAATGTCCATATATATCACATCATGTTGTTCTACATTTAGAATACGTGTAATTTTCATCTACATCATCTTGATCAACTACATACTATTCCAATGAATGACTATCTCATAATTTATTTACTCTTTCTATTGTTTCTAAGTTTTTATTATTAACATGGAATGATATGCAATAAGCTATTAGAATGAATTACCTGGGCATAGGACTGATGATATTGGTGGAAGGAGAGGGCAGATAACAAGGTAGTAAAACAAGAAAGAAAAAAAAAAGAAATATATATACACACACACATACACATATATACACACATACCATTACCTATGATATGATCTTTCTAAAATGTTTCTCCATAACAGCATGTGCATATACACTTTGGTCCAGCTTATAAATGGATTAGATATACTGGGACACTCATTGCTGAACTGCTTGAACAAGCCTTCTTTCTTGAACCAGTCTCCAAGAACCATACAACCCTTGACAAGGCCAACAGTGACTTCCATGTGGCTAAATCTAAAGGGAAGTTCTCACTGTCTTCTCACCCACTGTTCAAGTAGATCCCTCGTGCTTTCCTGAAACTCTCTTCATAGCCTTCTGGTACTCAGCACTTTCTTGGTTCTCCTCTTACGCAACTACTCACGCCTTCTCTGCCCTTTTTGCTGATCCCTTTTCATCAACACATCCGAGGGCACAGTCCTGGTACTTCTTCCCTTTTGTTCCCCTCTCTCTGAATGATCTCAGATAGTTCAACAGCTTTAAATAAAGCTCCACGAGGATGCCTCCAGCTCAGATCTCCCTAGTCACGATCTCTCTGCTGAACTCCAGACTTGCACATCCAACTGCCTGCCTGCCATCTCCACTTGCATGTCTAACAGACATCTCAAACATAACAAGATTAAAACTGAATTTTTCCCTAACTGCCATTGAACCCAACCACCTAAGCTGGCATGGAACTGCTTCTCCCGCTGTCTTCATGATTTCAGTAAAATGCAACTATATATTCTAAGTTCTCTGACCAAAAACCTGAAGATATTCTTGACTTCCCTTTTTTCTTCACAACCCACATCTGAACCACTTCTCTTATCTTTATCTTCAAAATGCATCTAGACTCTTACCATTTCCTATCCCCTCCACCAACAAGCTTATCTCTTAAGGTTATTTGTGATGGTCTCTTTCCTGACCTCTCTGCTACATTCTTCTGTGCTCTCAACAGAGCAACCAGTTGTATTAGTCAGTTTTCCAACACTATGACAAAACAACTGAGATTAAAAAAAAACTATAAAGGACAAAAGATTTATTTTTGCTTGTGATTTTGGAGGATTCTATTTATGGTCCCTTGGCTCTGTTGTTTCTGGAACCACAGTTCCAGAAAAGACAGAACATTATGGTGGGAAGTATTTGGTGGAGGAAAGCTGCTCACCTCATGAAAATCGGGAAGGAGAGAAAGGGGGGCGGGGGGAAGAGTGTCATTGTCCAAAAATACCCTTCCAGGGCACACTCGCAGTGGCCTACTCCTCCAATGAGGCCCCACCTTATATAGTTGCTACCACCTTCCAATTGCATCACCAGCTGGGAACCAAGACTTCACACACATGAGCTTTTGGAGAACATTCCAGTTCAAAGTATAACAATAGTCATCTTTTTAAAACATACTTCCCTACTTCCTCTCACCTATACTCCCCTCTCTCACTGGATCTGCCCTATCCAGACTGGTGTTAAACATTGCTAGCACTGTCTGTCTCAGGGCTTCAAACTTGATGTCCTTGCTGCTTGAAATAATTTACTAACAGATATCTATGGAACTTCCTTCACTAAGTTTATTACTCTTCTTTGCTCTTCTCCATATTATTCTCTACTTATTACTACCAGACATAATATTTCCTTGTTCATTTTTTATTGCCTGAATCTCCCACAGTGACTCCATTAGCACAGGTAATTGGTTAGTTTTGTTCACTGCCATATTCCTAGTACAGTACCTGGAATATAGTAGGTATTTAGGAAATATTTGTTGAATGAATAAATAAAATTTCAGAATCTGGTCACAGCAGCCCACCTATAATCTTAGCAACTCAGAAGACTGATGCAGGAAGATGACAAGTTCAAGGCTAGCCTCCACAATTGAGTGAGACCCTTTCTCAAAATAAAAAATAAAAAGATTTAGCTTAGCTTAGTGGTAGAGCACCCCTGGGTTCAATCCCCAGTACCACCATGAAACAAACAATAAGATGAAACATAAAATTATGTGTCATGTAAAAACAGAAGGAAGTGGTGCAGGAGATTTATTCCTCATCTGTTATTACCTAGCCTTTTCCGAGCTACATGGCTCAATACAATAGGCACTAGATACATGGAGCTACTGAACACTTAAAAGTTTGGCTAGTCCAATCAAGATGTGGTATTACAGAAAAGTCCTTTGTTTTAGTCAACTTTCTTTTTTTTTTAATACATGCCACTGCCTGAATGCTATGCTGTCTAGAAATATCGTTTCTTCCACCAGATTAAGAACGCCATTGCTATTAAAATCAGACTCACAGAAAGTCTCAGGACATGGGCAAAATGCAGACAACTTTTCAGCTAGAACATAACATGAATTCAAATTCCAATAGTGTCCTCCTTTCCCTCTTAACCTCATGAGCCTAGTCTTTACTGTACACAGTCCTATTGGCATGCTGGTCTTCTAAGCTCCCACAGAAATCACTCATTAAACTCTGCTTACAACAATCTAAAACATTTCCAGCTTGCACTGCTAAACATCTCAAAATTTCTCCTCCAAATTCCAAAATACTTCAAATGCTTATAAACCACATGGTCAAGTTAGTCACAGCAATGACCCTACTTCTTCATACCAGTTTCTGTTGTCGTCAGCTTTTTCACTGTTATGACTAAAAGACCCAAATAGAACAACTGTAGAGGAGGAAAAGTTTATTTGGGGGCTCATGGTTTCAGAGATCTCCATCCATAGACAGCTGGCTCCATTCCTCAGAGCTTGAGATGAGGGAGAACATCATGGCAGAGTGTGTGGCAGAGGGAAGCAGTTCACATGATGATCAGGGAGTAGAGAGAGAGACTCACTAGCCAAATAGAAAAATATACCCCAAAGACACAATCTCAATGGTCCACCTCCTCTAGCCACACTCTACCCGCCCTCTGCCACCCTTCAGTTAATCCCATCAGGGGATTAACTCACCGATTGGGTTAAGGCTCTCACAACTCAATCATTTCTCCTCCAAACCTTCTTGCTTCATCTCACATATGAGGTTTTGGGGGACACATCACATCAAAACCATAGTATCCATACTTAATTTCAAAGAGTATCAAAAAAAAAAAAAGGAATGTATTTGCTATTATCATACTAATAATTTTCATATTAATTACATGAGAAATTTATAATATTTTGGATATTTTAGGTTAAATAAAATATTAAAATTACCTTTGCATATTTATTCTTTACTTTTTTAATGTGACTATAAAAATAGAAATTATATATGTAACTGTTCTATTTTTAAATAAATATTAAAATTCAGTCTTATTTTTATTTTTCTCAATTCATGGGGCACAGATTTGGAATTCTACCCCAATATCTGCTTACCCTTTCTTCTTAAATAAAAATCTCTGATTTTTTACTGGACAGGTGTACAAGAATAAAGACTCTCCCAGCATTACTTTGCACTGTGGATGGCATATGAAAAGAAGTGATGTGTGCACCTTTCAAAGAGAAAGGTTGTCTCCTCCCATTCCTTTTGCCTGGGTCCCACTTCCGCCCGGGATTTAGATGAAGGGATACATCACCTTGGGCATTGTGAATGAGAACAAAACCCTACAGATGACAGAGCGGGAAGATAAAGAGAAGATGGTCCCTTGACAACAGGGTAGGTCATGTTGTCCCATAAGGGGAGACATAAAATTCAATCTCTCAAGTCATTATTAATTTGGGTCTCTGTTACAAGCAGGTAAAGCAACAATTTAATACAACTGATGATTATAAAATATCAAATTGATGGTACATTCATAGAGATCTTTTCATTTTTCATTTATTCTTATGTCTCATTTGACATCCACCACAGCCCATCAGATCTGTAGGACAGATATTACTGTCCTAATATTATAGATGGGGAAACCAAGGCTTAAAGAGACATTGAGACCTTCCAAAAGAGTAAATGGTCCAAAAGTGACACACTGGAATTATTACTCAGGTTTTCTGCCTTGTACCACAATGCCCTTTCCTCTTGTGCTACTCTATAGTGAAATTTGAACCTGTAGCACACTCGCAATGATAGCACATTACACATTTTATCAGGATTTTTTAAATAAATAAATACAATATAAATATTTTTAAAAGACTATCTTGATTTTCTATATGAAGTATATTTAAGACTGGAAAAGATGAGGACACAGACCATGTTTTCCATAACTCTTGTCTTCTTTTTGCACCCAACACTCTGTCCAGCAAGTCAAGTTAGTGTAAAGAAACACAGGGAATGGCCTAGAGGGTTTTCATGGACACAGCAAGGCCACAGGTGATGTGTCATAGATAAAAAAGCAATTAATTATGGAATAAAATAAAACAACATGTATCATAAAATTAAGCCCCAAGAAGCTTCAAGACTTGCAGAAAATTAGAATTTTTTTCAATGACAACATACCACTAAGGGAACAAATAGAAGCATCAATATCTAAAACACAAGTTACACCTGGATTTAAATTTAGTTATTTTCTTTTCCATAAACAATCTATTTTAATTTAAAAACATAAAGGAAAAAATTTGCCATAATGAAATGGGACTACAGGAATCCTTTGCAACACATTTCACTTTTTATCAACCTGAGCTTTAGTAAAGGTCCATATGTAGTTTAATGCCATGGGCAGGCAGCAAAAATCCTGTTTTAACAGCTGAAGCAGTAGACGTTCCCACACTGCTTTCTACTTAAGCATCTCAACCTGCACCCAAATCCATGCTTAGGGATAAATCAATGATTGAGTTCTGCTCACTCAACTTTAGCCCCTGATTGCTAAGACTGCCAATAAGGTAGATACTACAATAGCAATTTGGGGGATGAAGTCATTGGTCTATAAGAAATTGGACTGAGAACAATTTATTTTATACAATATCCAGCCATCAAGTGATATAATCCAATCTCTATCAAGCCATGACAAAAATGAAAATGCTTAAATTCCTTTAGGAATAGAAATCTAGTCCCTATCTATCTGTTTTTCACTTGAACACTTTAATTGGAAGAGTACACTGAAGAGTACATTTAAAACCACCTTAGAAATAACATAAGTAAATATCTATTCTATAAGCTTAAGATTATAGTAATCAAGTTTTTAAAAAATTATATGCAAATAATTATACCTTATTTTAGTTGACATTCTAAAAGCATTACTCTTTTAAATTCTACGTTCTGAACTCAAGAGATAATAGCTCAGCCCTTTCACAAATGACTTCCAAGTAAAACCAGACTGGCCTAATGATGAACAAAATACCAATTTCTATATTGAAGAAATCAGCAATCCTGTAGGTTTTATTGACATTTGCCTTTCTTTCTTCCTCTAGATACAATCAATAACTATGTCTTGACAATGCTCCTGAATAGGTCTAGGATGCATCAGTTTGTACTCTTTACTGCTAATACTTTTGTCCAAGCCGCCATCACCTCAGTACCTGGACCTATGTCTCTCCACATCGATTCTTACCTTCTTTCAATTTCATTCTCCAATAACCACAGTGAACTCAACAGAAATCCATATGCCATATTTGCCAAAAGACATGTGCACACAACAACATTCCTTGCAGCATTTTTTTCTAATGGTATCAAACCGTACACCCCAATGTTCACAACAGTGGAAAGGAGGCACCTGAGTTCTACATAGCCAGGCAAACAGAATGAGATACAACTGTGTGGAACAACATGGATGAATATCACACACATGATGCTGAGTGAAGCGAATCAGACACAAAGAAGTACACATTTACAATTCCACACATAGGAAGTACAAAATTCAGCGAAATCCATTTGTGACATTGGAAGTCAATGTGCTGCTCATCTTGAGGGGAGACAATAATTGAAAAAGGGAATACTGGGATCCTGAGGCTTCTGCTCTAAAGTCTGAACACTGGTTACATGGGGTGTTCACTTTGTGAGAATTCATCAAGCTGCACACTTCTGATTGGTGCCCTTTTCTCTGCGTTTGTTATACAACAACAAAAAGTCTCTACTTTGAAAAAAAGCACTAACTGGATCATGCCATGCTCCTATTTAATTATAAGCTTGGGATCAAAGGTTAATTCATGGGGTCATCAAGGCCCTTTATAACATGCTTCATCCAGTTTCATGAGAATCACCCTCTGTATCCTCAAATTCAAGATGATCCTTCCTACTTTGGGACCACATCACATGACATTCCCTCTACCTGAAGCCTCTTTTCCTGCCCTTTGCCTGGTTAGCTACTATTCACCTTTCAAATCTTCAATAAAATTTATTTTCCCAGGGAGGCATCTCTGGTCTTTCGATCCTGTTCTGTTCTGCCTTCTTTCCCTTTCCTCTTATCACTTGTAACCCTTATGATCTGCTTCACCAATCTCAGAAACACAGTTCTCTCTCCTCTCTCTCTCTCAACAAATTACCTCACAAGCACCATTAAGAAGGAATCCACTATCTCCTTCTTGAGCCCCCAAAGAATTCAGGCACACGGCAGCTTGATCTGTCCAAAATATCTATGCCTCCAAATGAAGGGCATCTGGAGTCTGTAGATCCCACCCCTGTACACTTCTTGCTATTTGAGTCACTACACAGGACAAGTCCCAAACAATTCGATGGACAGAATTTGTGGACAGCAGCTGCCTCATCCTAGTGATCCAGGTGTTAGCCAGACCGCAGTGGCATCCCAGACCTGCGTCACCTCTACCCGCACAGCTGACCACCATACTGTACTGCAACCTTAGGCACTTAAGTGTGGCTTTTCCACACACTAGCAGGTCCCAGGTCATGGCAGCACCCACACCAAATTCACCCTAAAAATACATTTTGTTTGGTGTAAGCTGTGTCTTTTCTTTATCTGTTTAAGACTGACCTTTAAACTACATGAAAATCTAGAGTTATATCTTCTTTTGAAAATGTAGGATATCTTCCAACACTAGACCTATAATCCTACATGGCAATAATAGCCTGAAACTAAGCAGCAACTGCTTCCTTGAAGAAATCAGAAGCCCTTCAGTTTGCCACAGTCCTTACTATTCCCTATTGCCTCCCTAAATCAAGACCAGTAGTCATTTATCAGTGTGGAATGCACTGATAGTTTTTCTTTCAAGAGTAAAGTATACTATTTTCCTATGTGTAGTTCTCTTAGATATGGAGGAAAGAACAAGTACTTTCATGTTTCAATAAAAATGAGGAAAGCATACTTATTTCAGGATATAAAAATATTCTACATATGTATTAAATACAAAGAGCACCTCTCTAACAAAAGAAGACACCATAATAACACAATCATAGAAACAAATCAAGAAGTGTGACCAATAAACCTAAAAGGCAAGTAATGTGAACAATGCACTGAAAGACTAAAATTTCAACTTTTTTAATATGATTAAACTAGAAGATATGAAGCACATCCAATATTAAATAAACTAATTGCTCAAGCATCAATACCTTTTATAGATTATTAATTTATTTTTTGATGTGCTTACTAACTACAGCAGCAATTATGTGTCCTGAACAGAAACAAATTACAATTTTCAAGGACTTAGAAGTCTTCCCAGAAATTCTATTGTTCAACATACTGCAGCTATTACTGAGAACCTAAAGATCAAGTTATAAGAGATCATGTTTGGCTTCTGAGAACTTGTCACATCTCAAAAGAAGCAGTTTATAAGAAATATCCCTCCTCCACCAAAAAGGCTTTATTACAATCTAAACCCAAGGTAACTGTGGCTTCATTCATTTTACAGTTGCATAACTACAAGGCCATTGAAGATCTGCTCCTAGCTAACCTTGTGTCCCTGCCTGGGAAGAGAGGAGCTGATGTTTTCCACATACTTAAAAAAAAAAAATCATCACCATTATCACAATTGTAATTAAAATACTCTCTGTGAAATCAGTTTTTTAATATGTATCTCACCAACCACATTGAAAGTTCCAGAATGGTCAAAATAATTTCTGTTGTTCATCACTAAATGAACAAATCACAAGGATTCAATAAATACACTGGGATGAAACGGGTTTATTAAATACTATGTAGCTGGAGAGTCAGATCAAAGAAATTAAATCTTATTTTCAACTTCCTGCTGTAGCCAGCTTTACATACCTCCTCAAGGATCCCTAGATTAAAGGTATTTCACCCAATTATCCATGTGGGCCTCATGCAGACACCTGTGCATAGTCCAGCTGCCAGTAGTCAAGATCATTAAGGCTTTCAGTGGACACAGGAACAGATTTCCCCGGATGCCACAGGTGACAAGTACTGCTTTCTGCATGAACCCAATCTGCCTCTGTGTGATAGTCAGCCTTCCAGATGTCTCACAGTAAATCCACCCCTGGCATTTACACTTTGGTGTAGTCCCTTCCACATTTGCCAGGATAGGTATGTGTGACCAGCAGCATATGTACTTCTGAGATTAGGCTATAAAAAAAGACCATGACTCTCTTTCCCTCTGAGATGACTTTGGGGGAATCAGGCTGGCATGCTATAAGCTATGGGGGGTTTCTGTGTTGAGAAAAACATTTCTGTATTGAGACCTATTAGTTAAGTACTCTTCAGAAACACTCTTTATGATATCCTATTCTTCCTTCCTCCTTTCCTTTATTTTACTCTAGCTCCACATATGAGAAAAAAAGCATTCAATCTGTGGGTTTCTGAATGTGGCTTATTTTACTTAGCATGATATTTTTCATTTTCACCCATTTGCCAGCAAATGCCATAATTTCATTCTTTTTTATGGTTGATTAGAACTTCATTATGTATACATACCATAATTTCTTAATCCATTCATCTATTGACAGGAATATGGGTTGATCCCATAATTTAGCTATTGTGAATTGTGTAGCTATAAACACTGAGGTGGCTGTATAGGTATGGTATGCTGATTTTAGTACTTTTAGGAAAATACCAAAAAGTAGGATAGCTGGGTCATATGGTGGTTCCATCCAGTTTTTTTTGAGGAACCTCCATAGTGATTTCTAGAGTGGTTGTAATAGTCTGTAGTCCCACCAACAATGTACAAATATACCTTTTTCCCCACATCCTCAGCAGCATTTATTATTGTTTGTATTGATGATCATTACCATTCTAACTGGAGTAAGATGAAATCTTAGGGTAGCTTTGATTTTCCTTTCCCTGATTGCTAGAGATGTTGAACATATTTTCATGTATTTGTTCACCATTCGTGTTTCTTCTTTTGAGAAATTTTTTTATTTCTTTTTCCCATTTATTGATTGGATTATTTTATGTTCTTTTCTATTTTTTGAGTTCTTTATACATTCTGGATATTGATCCTCTGTTGAAAGAATAGCTGGCAAAGATTTTCTCCCATTCTATGGGTTCCCTCTTTATGCTCTTAATTGCTTCCTTTGCTGTTCAGATGCTTATTAGTTTGATGGTATCCCACTTATTGATTCTTGGTTTTATTTCTTGCACCTTGGAGTTCTTGTTAAGGAAGTCAGTGCCAGACCAATATGATGGAATGTAGACCTTGTTTGCAAGGTTTCTGGTCTAATTCCACAGTCTTTCACTCATTTCAATTTGACTTTTGTGCAAGGTGAAAGACAGGAATCTATTTTCATTTTTCTACATACAGCTATCTAGTTTTCCCAGAATCATTTGTTAAAAAGACTGTCTTCTCCAAGATACATTTTTGGCAGCTTTGTCAATTCTCAGATGATTGTAAGTATGTGGGTTTGACTCTGTGTCTTCTGTTCTGTTCCATTGGTCTTCATGTCTATTTTGATCCCAATACCATGCTGTTCCTGTTATTATAACTCTGTGGTATAATTTCAGATGAGGGATTGTGATACCTCCTCCATCAAGTTTTCTTACTCAGTATTACTTTGGCTATTCTGGGTCTCTAATTCTTCCAAATAAATTTAAGAATTGTTGTTTTCTAATTCTGTGAAGAATGTTATTGGTGTCTTGATGGGGACTGCATTAAATCTGTATTTTGTGTTTGACAGTATGGCCATTTTGACAATATTAATTCTGCCTATCCAAGAATATGGGATGTATTTCCATCTTCTAAGGTTTTCTCCAATTTTTTTCTTCAGTATTCTATAATTTTCATTGTAAAGCTCCTTCACCCCATTGGTTAGACTAATTTCCAAATTTTGTATAAAGTTATTGTGAACGGAATGGTTTTCCTGATTTCTTTTCTTTGGCCAAATCACTGTTGGAGTACAGGAAAGCTATTGATTTATAGGTGTTAATCTTATGTCCTACTATTTTGCTGGACTCATTTATAAGCTCTAGAAGTCTTCTGGTGGAGTTTTTTGTTTGTGTGTGTGTGGGTCTTCTAGATATAGGATTATGTCATCAACAAATATTTTAACTTCTTTTCCTAATTTTATCCCTTTAACTTTTTTTTAAATTTATTTTATTTAAATGCGTTTCAAGTCATAGTACATATATAGAACTCAATTTTTCCATTTCTCTGGTTGCAAACCAGATAGAGTCACACCATTTGTGTCTTCATACATGCACCAAGGGTAGTAATGACAATCTCAATCAACCATCATTACTATATCCATTTCCCTTTCCTTCCTTCCCCCTCCCCCCTACCACATCCATAGTTCCTCCATTTCTCCAATGTTCCCCATTCCCACCCCCCTTAAGTATCATCATCCACTAATCAGAGAGAATGTTCGGCATTTGGTTTTTTAGGATTGGCTTACTTCACTTAGCATAATATTCTCCAATTCCATCCATTTACCTGCAAATGCCATAATTTTATTCTCTTTTATTGCTGAATAATATTCCATTGGGTAGATGTACCACAGTTTCTTTATCTATTCATCTATTGAAGGGCATCTGGGTTGCTTCCATAGTTTTGCAATTGTGAATTGTGCTGCTATAAACATTGAAGTGACTGCTTTACTGTACTGTGCTGTTTTTAAATCTTTAGGGTATAGGCCAAGGAGTGGGATAGCTGGATCAAATGGTGGTTCCATTCCAAGTTTTTTAAGCAGTCTCCATACTGCTTTCCAGATTGGTTGCACCAATTTGCAGTCCCACCAGCAATGCTTGAGTGTACCTTTTTCACCGCATCCTCGCCAGCACTTATTGTTGCTGGTATTTTGGATAGCTGCCATTCTGACTGGTGTGAGATGAAATCTGAGCAGTTTTGATTTGCATTTCTCTAATGGCTAGAGATGATGAACATTTCTTCATATATATATTTATTGATTGTATAGCTTCTTCTGAGAGGTTTCTATTCAGCTCCTTAGCCCATTTATTGATTGGGTTGTTTATTTTTTTGGTGTTAAGTTTTTTGAGTTCTTTATATATCCTGGAGATCAGTGCTCTATCTGATGTGTGCGTGGCAAAGATTTGCTCCCAGAATGTAGGCTTTCTGTTCACCTCATTTATAGTTTCTTTTGCTGAAAAGAAGCTTTTTAGTTTAAGTCCATCCCATTTATTGATTCTTGCTTTTATTTCTTGTGCTATAGGAATCTTGTTAAGGAATTCGGGGCCTAATCCAACATGATGAAGATTTGGGCCTACTTTCTCCTCAATTAGACGCAAGGTCTCTGGTCTAATTCCTAGGTCTTTGACCCACTTTGAGTCGAGTTTTGTGCATGGTGAGAGAGAGGGGTTAAGTTTCATTTTCCTGCAAATGGATTTCCAGTTTTCCCAGCACCATTTGTTGAAAAGGCTATCCTTTCTCCAATGAATGCTTTTGGCACCTTTGTCTAGTATGAGATAGCTGTATTTATGTGCATTACTCTCTGTGTCTTCTGTTCTGTACCATTGGTCTACATGTCTATTTTGGTGCCAATACCATGCCGTTTTTGTTACTATTGCTTTGTAGTAAACTTTAAGGTCTGGTATTGTGATGCCTCCTGCTTCACTCTTCTTGCTCAGGATGGCTTTGGCTATTTCTGGGTCTCTTATTTTTCCAAATGAATTTCATGATTGCCTTTTCTATTTCTATAAGAAAGGACTCTGGGATTTTAATTGGGATTGCATTGAATTTGTATACTGCTTTGGGTAGTGTGGCCATTTTAATAATATTGATTCTGCCTATCCAAGAACATGGGAGGTCTTTCCATCTTCTAAGATCTTCAATTTCTTTCTTTAGTGTCTTGTAATTTTCACTGTAGAGGTCTTTCACCTCTCTTGTTAGATTGATTCCCAAGTATTTTATTTTTTTGGAGGCTACTGCAAATGGAGTAGTTTTTCTAACTTCTCTTTCAGAGGACTCATTGCTGATGTATAGAAATGCATTTGATTTATGGACATTAATTTTATATCTTGCAACTTTGCTGAATTCATTTATCAATTCTAGAAGTTTTCTGGTGGAACTTTTTGGATCCTCTAAGTATAGGATTATGTCGTCTGCAAATAATGATAGTTTGAGTTCTTCTTTTCCTATTTGTATCCCTTTAATTTCCTTTGTCTGTCTGATTGCTCTGGCTAGAGTTTCAAGGACTATATTGCATAGGAGTGGTGAGAGAGGGCATCCCTGTCTTGTTCCCGTTTTTAGAGGGAATGCTTCCAATTTTTCTCCATTTAGGATGATGTTGGCCTTGGGCTTGGCATATATTGCTTTAACAATATTGAGGTATGTTCCTACTATCTCTAGTTTCTCTAGTGTTTTGAACATGAAAGGGTGCTGTATTTTGTCAAATGCTTTCTCTGCGTCAATTGAAAGGATTATGTGATTCTTATCTTCAAGTCTATCGATGTGATGGATTACATGTATTGATTTCCGTATGTTGAACCAACCTTGCATCCCTGGAATGAACCCCACTTGATCATGGTGCGCTATTTTTTTTATATGCTTTTGTATGTGATTTGACAAAATTTTATTGAGAATTTTTGCACCTATATTCATCAGGGATATTGGTCTAAAATTTTCCTTTTTGACATGTCTCTGTTTTGTTTTGGAATCAAGGTGATACTAGCCTCATAGAATGAGTTTGGAAGGGTTCCTTCTCTTTCTATTTCGTGGAATAATTTGAGGAGTATTGGAGTTAGTTCTTCTATGTAGGTCTTGTAGAACTCGGCTGAGAATCCATCTGGTCCTGGGCTTTTCTTGGTTGGAAGTCTCTTGATGGCCTCTTCTATTTCCTTGCTTGTAATTGATCTGTTTAAGTCATGAATGACCTCCTGGTTCAGTTTGGATAGGTCATATGTGTCTAGGAATTTGTCAGTGTCTTCAGGGTTTTCTATTTTACTGGAATATAAGTTTTCAAAATAGTTTCTGATTATCCTCTGTATTTCAGCAGGGTCTGTCGTGATGTTTTCTTTTTCATCACAAATTTTGGTAATTTGGGTTTTCTCCTTCCTTCTTTTTGTTAGGGTGGCTAAGGGTTTGTCAATTTTGTTTATTTTTTTGAAGAACCAGCTTTTGGTTTTATCAATTTTTTGGATTGTTTCTTGAGTTTCAATTTCATTGATTTCAGCTCTAATTCTAATCATTTCCTGTATTCTACTCCTTTTGGTGTTACTTTGTTCTTCTTTTTCTAGGTTGAATAGATTGTTCATTCTTTTGGTTTGTAATTCTATGCCTTCCTCTATCCCCAAAATTCGTAAGTTTGGTCTTTTAATGTGATCCCATAGATCTTGGATGTTTTGATCATGGATTCTTACCATCTTCACTATGTGGTCAACTCTATTCTCAAGGTTGAATATTTTATCTTCATTGTCTGAGGTTCTGTCTTCCAAGTGGTCTAATCTGTTGGTGATGCTTTCTATTGAGTTTTTGATTAGGTTTATTGTTTCTTTCATTTCAAGGATTTCTGTTTGGTTCCTTTTCAGAATCTCTATCTCCTTGTTGAAGTGACCTTTTACTTCCTGTATTTGCCTATGTATCTCTTTATCGAAATGATCTTTTACTTCCTATATTTGCCTGTTTATCTCTTTATCGAAATGATCTTTTGCTGACTGGGCTTGCTCTCTTATATCGTTCTTTAAGTCACAGAACATTTTAATTATGTACATCCTGAATTCATGTTCTGTCATTTCTTCTGCTGTATTAACCATGGATCCTAATATTGAAGAATCTTGGTTTGTTTGAGTCACTTTCTTCCCTTGTTTTTTCATGATGCTTGTGTCTTTCCTTCTAGCTCTGTTGATCCAAGTTGTTACAGTTTTTACTCCTATATGTGTATAGTTTCCCTGCAGAGTTTCAGTACCTCTCATTTAAAGGGGAGACCAATGGTTGATCACCATACAAACAATATATAGTTTCAAACCAAGTAGCTCCTAACAGCTCCCAAATACATTTACAGTTTAGTCACGATATACACCAATTATGAGCTCTTTTACAATCTAGTATGTAACCAATAAGTTTGCACAAGGGTCTATAGTTCCTATTAGTGGGCTAGGGACACTGGAGGGTGGGGTATAGAATAGAATATTGGAGTGGTAGGAAGTGAGGATATGGTTATTAGATCTTAGAAAGCATGAAAAAGGGATCCAAGAGAAGTTGGTTAGTACTAGAAAGAGTGACAGAGAGTTGGGGAAGACCGGTAAGGAAGGAGAAAAGAAGGGTACAGCGAGGAGAGATGACAGCAAGAAAAATACAACATATGCAAGTGGGAGATACAAGACTATCTAGTACCACTCTAGTATTCAGTTCAGAAATCCCAATCTACTATATCCCACTGTATAACAAATACTTGGTTTCACAACTGTTGGGGATTAGAGGGTAGGAAAAGAGTGAGAGAGAAAAGAGGGAAGGAAAGAGAAAGAAAGGAAAGAGCAGAGAAATAAAACAAAAAGATTAAACAATATAATATTAGGAGAAAAAGATAAAGGATAAAATAAAAAGTAAGAATAGAAGAAAATAAAAAACAATAGAATATGAAAAAAAAAGTCTCAATGTGAATAAACAGGTATGGTTCCTTTCACCTCCAGTAGGTGGCGTCGTTCGTTCCTTGCTGGACTTTCTCCGCTGGTGGCCTGGGTGTGGGTTTCACAATAGGGTGACACTCTGGGCCACTGGTGAAGACTTTGATTCAAGGCTGTGTTGCCACCAAAGTTTGTACCGAGTTGCTGTCCCAATGCTGCCCCGGGACTGGGCTCCTCAGAGTCTCGAGGTAGCAGTCCCAGGTCTGTTGGCTGGACACCTGTGGAGGTTCCTTTGGGCCGATCTGCGCCCTCTGCGGCTCCTGCCAGTCCTCAGGAACTCTGAGGTGGAACTGGGGCAGGCCCAGGTCGCCCCTGGGCTGAGCTGTCTCTGTTGGCATCTCTGGAACGTCTCCTACCCTGAATTTGTGCTTCCCAGTGGCTAGCGACTGGGGCCGTGGGTCCACGAGAGCCACTGCTGTGGGCCCTGTGTGCTTGGGTGTGCGCTGGAGCCAGGTACCCCGTGTAGAAGCAGTCCCTGCCCGGGGCAAGCCCTGGGCTGGGGCTCCGAGCCGCCCACAGCTGCTCACCGCCGCCGCTGCTGAAGTCACGCTGTGGCAATGGCTGTTGTCTGGTGGCCCTTCTTACACGCACAAGTGAAATTTCCTGTGGGGGTAGCTGTAGGGTGATGCCTAAAAGCTGGCTGGAAG